>JAWNNM010002825.1:0-64446 GCA_035044965.1 Lordiphosa andalusiaca
ACACGAAACATCGGAATTACTCTACTTTGTCCAACGAATGGTCTCAAAATCGCTAGATTAAGAACAATTTGCTTTCCGAATGAACAAAGTACCCCACAAATGAAAATTAAACTGAGGAACAATTCGGAAATTCGAAATGTTTTGGCTTAGTCAGAGTTCCTTACGTTTTCCGAAGATACAAAATGAGTTGAGAGCGAATTTTTGGCTAATAGAATTTTATAATGCAACTCTTTTCATTTATTTTGTATTTAATTAAAGACAGATCCAAAATAGATGTAAAATAAAATACTTAATTTTAAAAAACAAATTGTAAAAAATTAAAAAAAAATATTTAAAATACTCAAAAATTTCAAAAATACAGATCCATTTCTAAAGTAGGTTAAAAATTAATCTACATTATTGGAATGTCAGCGGGGCTTTCAAAATCGTTTTTAATTAAATTAATTAATTAAAGACAGATCCAAAATAGATGTAAAATAAAATAATCAAATATTGAAAAAAAAATTGAAAAAAATTGAAAATAAATACATAAAATACTCAAAAATTAGAAAAAATAACAGATCCATTTCTAAAGTAGGTTAAAAATTAATCTACATTTTTGGAATGTCAGCGGGGTTTTCAAAATCGTTTTCAAAGCTATAAAAAAAACTGGTAACTTAGTATCGATATTTCATAAAATATATATTGCTATTGAAACTACCGTTATCGTTATGGGTGTTCCACCTAAAACTGGAATTTAGCTATATACTAATTTTATATATTTTATATGTATGAAATTTAATTAATTAACATTTCTTTAAACTTTTCTACTCACTTTCGAAAAAGGGCAAATAAAAATTTATTAGAAATGTTCTCTTTGACCATTTCTAATTAAAAATGTGCAATTGACATTCTCTGTCAACTCGTTCCAAAATTGTCTAAAGTCAACAACATCAACACATTGTATTCTAATTAATGATGTCAAACTTTTTACAAACAAACAGACTTCACATTTTGTCTTTGGCTTTCGTTTTGTTCAAAAATAAATAGCATCAATTTCGTTTCACATGACAGAGAAATATTTGTTCTCAAAGCGAAAAAAGGGGTGACAAATTTTTGCCCCGTAAATTTTACAATCAAAACTTTTAACAATGGAACCAACTTTAAAGTGTTTTCCAGTAAACTTTGAATAATAGTGAGTGTTTGCTTACCCACAACGTGAGAGGCTGCCAGCGAAAAGAGCACTTCAGACCAGACACAGCCACTTAAAGTTTATTTTCTTTTTAAATTTTGTTCAAATTTATGGTTTTACACTTGTCTCGATTGTTTGTTTTTTTTTTTTTTATACACAAACGCGCCGAAGCGACTTTTTATTTACCTAGCCAGGCAACCGACCGCTTGTTGTGAATCCGTTCACAGGACTAAATTAACAAAGTCAAAGCAATAGCCGGCCAAGTCTATGGCATCCACACGGAATCCACTTGCGCGCCAAGTGAACTCGAATGGAAGCCACCACGTGCAAGTAAGGCGCAAGCGTCACAAAATTATTTAACCTACCTACCACCCATCCCCCCACCCGGAAACACCCACCCTTCGAGCAGGCAGACATCTGTTGCCACAACTTGGCATTCGAATTTTCATTCATAATTTTTTTCACACTTCGCCATTCATCTCAATAGAAAATTCTACAGCTGCTTGAAATTTAGCACAAAACAAATAATTTCCTCAAGGCACGCGCTTCTGTTATACTTACATAGCATAAGACATGCAATATTTTTAGCTATTTAGTTTTTTGGGGAACTGATTCTTGTGGTACACAGACTAAGCACTTAAGGGGGTTCTCTGGTTTGAACTTATGAATTTGTTATGGAATTTTGTGAACAAAAAGACAAAACATTGTGGTTTTCTTCATATATTCAGCTAAACATATTCATTAGAACCAAAGTTATAGCGCTCTGAAGACACCTGCCTCAATAAAAGGACGCATACTTCTTCCACGAAATCAATGCAGCTTTTTAGTCTGAAAGTTTTATATTACAGAATAGACTATTATAAAAGCATACACTTTGAAAATTGTATTTTTAACAGACTTTGGAACAAAGAGTGTGGAATCTAAAGCTATCTTTCCAATTTAAAAAAAAAACAAGAAAGAAAGTCGGTCAAGCCCGACTATAACATACTCTGGACCAAGAAAATTTTTCTTTTGATCATAACTCGAAAACCGTTCATCCGATCTTCTTCATTCGGATCGATAAGTTATCCTAATAACTAAATATGTCCAGAAGGAACAAGCCATCTATCTTCAAAACTGTGGGAGATATGACGTTTTTTCTAAATTGCGGGGGCGGGAGGGGGCGTGGCCAAAATTGAAAATAAACTTGATCTGCCTGCAGACATTAGAAGCATATGTCCCACACATGTCAAACCTCTATCTCTTACCATCTCTGAGATCTGTGCGTTCATACGGACAGACAGACGGACATGGCTAAATCGACTCGGCTGTTGATGCTGATCAAGAATATATATACTTTATGGGGTCGGAGATGCTTCCTTCTGGATGTTACATACTTTTGCACAAACTTATAATACTCTATGTACCCACGGTACAGAGTATAAAAACATAAGATCGGGGAAGCCTCACTGTAATGTACTCTTTACTAGAGTTGAGGGCTTGTCGTGTTATTTACGTGCAAAATCAGTTTTCGTGCGTGCTCGTGCGTGTCAGTTTTAAGCGACTATATTTGACATAAGACAGCACTAGTATACTCCACACAATCCCCACAAAGTTTTATGTATCGAAGAAGCACCGACATCTATATTAACATATCAGATTAAAAAAAAACCTTGCACACCGAAATTGTTGGACTTTCATTAAGTTTATATCCGAGTTTAAGTCAGGAACTTTGAAATTACTAGAAAAGCGTATTGTACCCACTGATCTCCATTATATACATTTATAAAAAAAAACTCGCCCTAAAAATTAGAAATAGAAATAGAAAATAGAAAGATTGTATACCCTTACATCACGTTAACACTAACTTAAAGGACATATACACTGAAAACAAACAAGTTTTATTCAATAAGACTACTTTTCAGACCCTACTTTTCTATAACAGCTATACTATATAATTGTCCGATTTCGACCAAACTTTGTGGAATTATAAAAGAGCATAGCAAACAAAGAAACACAAAGTATGGACTCGTTTTCTTTGAAACCAAAAAAGCTTTTCTCACTAAAACTAGTTTCTCGACCGATCACTTCTATGTCAGCTATAACCTATAGTCATCCGATTTGAATAAAACGTTGAAGAATTGTGTTAAAGCTATTAAAATAAATATATGCCAATTGTAAAGAGGTTTACATTGAATACATACAAATTTTTCTTACTAAGACTGTTTTTCTAACCTTACTTTTGTATGGCAGCTATACTATATAGATGTCCGATTTCGACCAAACTTGACAGAACCATGAAGAAGCATAGAAAACAAGTAAATACGGAGTTTGAAGACGTTTGTATTGAAAACAAAAAAGTTTTTCTCATTAAAATTAGTGTTTCGACAGCTATGTAGCCATGACAGCTATATGATATAGTTATCCGATCCAATTCCGATAAATGTGCAGCGTATTTGTTCTAAAAGACTTCGTCCAAAGTTCCGCGATGATTTCAAACTGTTGAAGGAAATCGCATAGAAACAGACGGATGGACAGATGGACATTACTAAATCAGCTCATCGTGTCTTGCTGATGAAGAATATATATATTCTTTATGTGGTCGCGGATGCTTCCTTCTACGTGTTAAAAAACATCTAGACAAATGAGGAATATTTGCTATTTTGGCATGCTCCAAATACATAACTTATAGACTTCCCATAACGGAATTGAAAAGAATTAAACTCTTAAAATAAAACTTAAAATTTTAGAGAGAAAATTCACAACTTACCTCACATATTTTCATTTTCGATCTATTGTCCGAGCGTGCGTCCATCAAATATTGTCCGATCGGGCCCAAAAGTTGTTGTATATCTATTTAGACCACAAGGAAACTTTTAGCAGGGTATTTTGAATTCGGGCATAAAAAGTATAAAGTATAAAAAAGTATACGGTACAGAGTATATTATATACCCTGTTTATAAACAATAAAATGAACATGATAAATGCTCTTTAAAGTATGCTATACTTATTAATATTACTAATTCAGGAAAATAATTGACTTATAGTTGGCTAACTATTTACAAACTCATTTTGAATACCTTCAATTAGTCCGTCTATTTTAGTGAATGAAAAGAATGGTTTGTGTGTTACGCAGGCATAACTGACTCTCAGTTACTTATGTAAATCAGGGCTGCAAACACATACATTTTTTTGGATCTCCGGAACGCTGGTTCAAACCAAATTGTACCAATGGTCAAAAATTTCAGGTTTGAGGTTTGTGGAAGGTTTTGGAGACAATATTAATATTAAACAAAGCAATATATTTATTTAGATACTTAAAATTACATAATTTTAGAAGTTAGTTTAATCCTATGTGTTCCATTAATCGAAACTAAACCTTGAAAATACATTTTTACTATGTACTAGGTAAAATATTATTTCGTTGTTTTTGTACAAAAATACTTCCCATGTGAATCATTGAAAATGCTTTGGAGTCAAGGATCTTAAAAAACATGGGAATATTGTACGTAGCTCTCAATGCTATTCTAGGTTTTTAAATTCAGTTTGCAGCCCATTTTAAGACTCAGTTGCTTGAAAGCAACCAGATAACAGATGGTATCTCTAGACAGAATGCCAATTTTTCTAATGTCCACCATTTTTGTTGAACCGAACCGATATTTTAGGTTCGAAACAGGATCGGGTTCAGCTTTTAATTCTAAAGAGGTTTGGTTCAAGGTTCGGTTCACAGTAAAATAAAATTCGCAATTCCGGTTCAAAACCGGTGTGCAGCCCTGATTTAAAATGAGAATTATTAAAGGAAGTGAAAATGGCATATTTTTAGGGGCATTTATCATGATATTAATTTTGTGTATAAGCGGGGTAATAGTCTGGCTTGACCGACTTTTTTACATGTTATAATTGCAGTTAAAAGAAATCAAGTATTTATTACGTGAAAAACAGGGATGCAAGCCGGTGCTGAACCGAACCGTTTTTAAATCGAACCGAACCGCTTATTTCTGCTGGTGAACCAAACCGCAAACCGAACCGGCTCCCTTTTCAGAAATACTGAACCGAACCAAAAACCTTAAAAAGAAACGGTTCGGTTCAGTTCTCTGACGAGTTTTAAGCAGGGCTGCAAACCGGTTGTGAACCGAACCGTTTCGAACCCGGAATTCCGACTTTTATTTTACTATGAACCGAACCTTGAACCGAACTTTTTAGAAATTAATGTTGAACCCGAAACTGTTCCGAACCCGAAATATCGGATCGGTTCAACAAAACTGACACAAAAATTAGACCTTCTGTCTACCTACTTCATCTGTTATTTGGTGCGACAGACTCCTAAAATAGGCAGGAGAGTGGAAAAAAAATCTGGCAAATCGATTTGATTTCCTTATAAAATCCCTACCCATAACAGTCTCTGTTTTTAAAGCTCCTCGACTCTAAAGCTTCTTGAATAATTCTCAAAAGCAAAAGCAAGAGTCTAATATTATTTTGGTAATATTTATCTATGTAGACCACGAAATGGAATTTCACTAAACTATAAATTATAAATTATAATATTTTCATGTTTCATACTAACCAATTCCGACACAAAAACCACTCGGTTCCCATAAAATTTGTGTAGTTTTTAGGTCGAATGCTGTTTTTAAAACACATAGGGCTGTTTTCTTATCTACTACATAGAGCTATCTGTCACATAAACCTACAAATAACAGAGCATAATCTGAGTTTATCTAACACATAGCAGATATGTAGAAGATGAGAAATCGGCCCATAGAAGTCAAAAATTGGTAATGTTGTATAAAGCATGGACCGAACCAAGGTTCGAACCATAACCTTCTCCCAAAAACCTCGAACCTTAAATTTCCGAACCTTAACCATTAATCCGAATATTTTTTATACCCTGTTCCCATAGAAAATGGTAAAAGGGGGATCATGAAGTTGTGCGAATGTATGTAACAGGGAGAAGGAAAATTTTCCGACCCCATAAAGTATATATATTCTTGATCAGCATGAACAGCCGAGTCGATATAGCCATGTCCGTCTGTCCGCCCGTCCGTCCGTCTGTCCGTCTGTCTGTCTGTATGAACGCGTCGATCTCAGAGACTATAAGAGATAGAGCCACATATTTTTGCACGAAGGTAGATTTATGCTGTACACAGATCACGTTTGTTTCAGATTTGAAAAAATCCACCCCGTCCCCCTTTTATCCCCAAAAAAACTAGACTTCCTCTAGAAATTCTAGACCTAAATAGCCGTTAGATCCACAATTTTCATGTTAGAGCCTCGTGGTTTAGTATACATCAAGCTAGGCCCAAAATTCTATCTACAATCAGATCGGACAAAAAACACCGGAGTTATAAGCGAAACAGTTGAACTGACAAGAGCAACCAATAAGTTGCAATAAGTTTTATACGGCATTTCGTTTGACTCTCTACATTCTTAGCGATGATGGATCGTTATAGCCATTAAGGATGGCTTAATACAAAATTTTAGCACATGTAATCCTGTAAGTTTTCTGCAATTGCGCCCCAATCTCTGGTCATCAACGTGCATTCTTTTCTTGAAAGTTGATAATTGATTTGTCGTCCTCTGGTGGATAATATTTTTAACATTCTGTAGCACTTCTTTACCTTAATTCAATCTTGGCCAGAAGAGTTTTTTCTCATAAAATATGATAAAAATCTGCATGATACGAATTCTTTTCTAGCCGAAACTCTCGGTTTTAAAAGAGCATTCCTCTAGGAACTTATACACGTATCCTGCAAATCCGACATCATCAAAGGATTTTAAAGATTATCAAATGGTTTATAGGAATTCAATTTTCAAATAGTGCGAAAAGTTTCATTTCGACAAAAATCATAATATTTCATGCCATTATGAACCACTGAACCGAACCGAAAACGCGGTTCAGTTAGCTCCAAAAACCATGAAATGATCCATGAACCGGCGGTTCAGAAACTGTGTGAACCATTGAACCGAACCAGTACTTATTTTCGAGTGGTTTGCATTCCTGGTGAAAAAAGTAATTCCAAGCTCGAAAGTAAGCTGAGTTGCATATTATTTAAATAAAGTAAGCAAAATTAAGGCAATACTCTCGAACTTAAAAGTCTTAAATGTTTATTGCGAACATTTCAAACCCACCAAAAACAATCCATCTTCGACAATAATTTAGAGTTTCATTGTCAGCTGCAATACTTAAAATTTAATATATAAATCCCAAATGTCTGTTCATGTTATTGTTATCTACCGCTTGAGCAAAGTTTTTCACACCTACCCAAGTCATCGACTGAAAACTTTTACAATTGGTTAACATTTTTACCGCACATCGTTTTAATTTTTTCGTTTCGGCCAAAGTTTGGACTAGTTCACGCCCTTACACCGTCAACGGTATTCATTCTTTTATACTTTCGGTTGAATCAAAAAGGCTTTTGCGGCCTTGTTCTGGGGTTAAGTGCTTTGCAAAAAATTTTTTTTCCTTTGTGCCCGTTTTGCGGTTGTTAAGTCTCTCAGAGAAGCGCCATTCGCACAACTTGAATTGGCACTACTCCTGCTCCTTCAATTGTGGGTCTTTTGTTGGGTCGGGGTCATTCGGCTAATTAAACGCCAATTGATTTTTAAGGTCAAAACAACAAAAGAACAAATGGATGTGTGTTATTGTTTGGCCCTCGTCTTTGTTCCTTTTTAATGGAAGAGCTTAACAAAAAAAAAATGGAGAAATGGAGAAATGCCACTGCATAATTTATGGAGTTTCACTTAAAGTTCTTTTGAAATTAAATTTTCAATTGGGAATTGCGTTGATGTTTTCCGCCTGGAGGCTTTGTTGTATTCAATTTGTCAATTGCTGGGGGGGGGGAAGTTTTTTTATCTTTGTTTGTTTTGCGGCTAGCAAAATGTTAATTTTTGAGCCCCCACAACAAGTAAATAGCCACATTTGCATAGATGGGTTTTGGCTTTGAGTGTGAGGCTACTTGTATCTTCTAAATTTGCGTTTTTTGCTGATTGGGTATTCACATAAGATGGCCACATTAGCTTAAGGCTTATGTGTTGCTGCTTCACTTGTTTGAAAATGAGGCATTTGTGGTCGAAATGTTTGTTTAAGGTTCCCAATTTTTATGGCATACTAAGAGATGGTCCACACATTGACTAGCTTAATGTGTAAAGTAGTAAAGTGTTAAAAATTTTATCAAGAATTTGGTGGTAAAGTCTTTAAGCAAGTACAATAAAACTAAATTCTGACAACTATTGGCATAGCCTTTAATATTCACATACCTATTGATCTTCCACCCTATAGGGTGTTTTCTTATCGTTTTTGGATCTGATTGCGATAGTTTTACACGTTTTTGTTTCGCGTAACTATCACTTGCAATATCGTTTTCGGGGGGTTTGGTCCATTGGGTAAAAATATGCTAGAATATGTAATTCCAAACAATTTCATGTCAAATCACCCTTTAAACATATAAAAAATGTAACCAATTCAACCTCAAGTGTTACATTTTGGCCTTCAACTTACATTTTAATGCCTTTCAAAGCAATAGGCACGTGCACGAACACGTGTTCGATTTGTACCAATTTTTAAGTGACAATAAACGCGAATCCATTGTCAACTGTAACACTGTCGTCTGGTGGATATTAAAGTCCTATTTACAGCACACTCAAAGATGCCACAAAGTTGCACAGGACATCTGAAAAAAGGGCTTCATCAGCAGCTGTCAGGAGTGGCGGCGCCACATCCTGCCACCATTTTTGGTGTGTTTTGCTGGTAAACACCAATGTGGCTTGCAAATGTATTTAATTAAATATATCTACGCTAAAACTATGAATTATGATTTGGTATTAAAGGTCATTCAAGCATGTCTTATCACTCTATTCCTCGTAAATTCCGACAATGACATGGCATTATCATAGTGACAGGCGACAGGTTGCTCTTGCAACACGTGGCGTATACGTAATTTGATTCTGGCGTGTGCATAAAAATACACAGCAAACAATGATTAGGTTTACATTTAAGTATAATGCGTGGGCATGCCACAAAGTCCCGAAGCTATTTAAAATACATTTGAGTTAAATTGAAATTGATTTCGATTGTGGGCAGGCATAAAATTACCTTTGAGATGGCAGAATGGATTTTTGGTTACGCAAATAAGATTTGTCCTGACTTGGCTGTTGGCTGAGCGAACTGCAGGGAAGCACAAGGGGTCAATAAACTAAATAAAGCCGGAAATACACGTATAAAGTAAGCCACCCAAATTGGCATCCTTAAACAAAAACTTCAATTTCAGGCCAGACAGAGACTTACAAAAATTTAATGTATGCTTTATATGAGGTAAAAATGGTAAACACTTATTTATTGGGGATTATCTATGCAGAACTACCTTAGAATTAGACCAAAATGTATTTATTTTTATAAGCTCAAAAGCTTTCGAACTTAAATCATTCTAAATGTGCTTACTTTCATACGATTTTGAGTTCACGTGTTCATAAAATACGCAGCGGGAGGCAATATCGTGTGCGCCATATCGTGTAGTGCTATTTCAGCTATTCATGTGGAAATGCTGTGTTTCTTAGCTACTTTGCTAATTATATATAGCAGAGCACTTTGATGCCTAATAATCAGGGCTATAAAGTAATTGTAACTCTCCGTACTTAATTACTTTTCATTACAATATTCTTATTTATTCATATAGTAATAAATAAAATTCTAATTATAATATGAAATTGCCATAATTCTATGAATATTTCAAAATGTAATTACTCCAACAATTACTTGATTAATTGTACCTGTAAAGGAGTATAATTATACCCTTGCCAAAGGACTACAATAATGACTTTATCTTATAGCTCGCATAGGAGCAATCGATCAGAAAACTAGTTATATAGTTTTAATTTTATACCGCAGAGCAATTTAGAGCCTAATAATCAGAGCTGTTATGTAATTATTGCATTCCATATTTAATTACTTTTCATTACAATAATCTCAATTATTCAGTTAGTCAAAAAACAAGTCTTGAGTACGACTTTATTAGTAATCGTAATTCTAACCTGGAATTGCCATTGTTCTATGAATATTTCAAAATTAAATTACTTTTACAATTACTTAAATAATTGTACCCGTTAAAGGCGAATTATTGAGTAATTGTGCTTGATAAGTTGAATTTTTTCTGTAATATTAGGTGAACCCTATGATTTTGTACAGCTTATGTTTGGACAACACAAATTTAATTGCTTGCTGCTCATGGTAATTGAAATCAAGCTAATTACAACAATTATTCAATTGTGCCATTCTTCCTACTCCTTTCAAAGCGTGATTTATAAAGACAAGAAAATGTCGATTCTACAAAACGGCATCGTAGTTGTCTAAAATTACTCAAAATTAAGAAACCTTACTGAAAATGTTTACAGGGTTATTTAAAACTAAATATATATTTTGTTAGTTATAAAAGTTTAACCATTAAAGATAGATAGAAATGTTCCTAATGTATTTTCCAGTGCAGATTTCAAATAGATTGTCCGTTTTGTTCCAACACGTCAGGTTTAAAAGAACGGGGTTTGGTTACACTTTTATTTTATAAAAACAAAGTATAAATGGAAATTTTTGTTCATTCCGATTATTAAATACAAGAACCTAACTATTTTCTACAGACTAAACAGACTCGAATTGGATAAAATGCACAGAAAGCGTTTAATAGAGCAAAAATTTACAAAAAAAAATATTTAAATTGTAGTTATTTTTGGACTAACCCTTTAAGTAAAACTATGTATGGGAGAATGGGGATGATTTATATACAGTTGGGTGTTTATTCCAAACATTGAATGAAAGAGCTATTGTCAGCGTACACCCCTACAAAAACATGAATAACTTAATATTTCAAAAACAATTACTCAATATTCCCCCTTTACATTTCGAAATAATCACTGAATAATCATTCAGAGAACCTAAAAATTGTAATTAGGAATGGTTTTTAAATATCTAAGAAATGGTAATGGTATGGTAATGGTTAAGATAGAAACATAAGCATTCTATGCTATAGAGCCTTCCCAAAGTACAGCTGCCCAGGACCACTCAAATGGCAAAGATAAATTAGAGCATATTCAAGGGACTAATAAATCAAACTCATGATGCACGAAGCTAGTAAGGAAAGCTATGTTTTCAGTACCAATTATTCTAAATTAGGGTTTATTTTTAGTACAGAGCATTCTTGTAGGATTCTGTCAGTATTATAGTCTAATGAAAATGATTAGTGTCTTTAGCCCGATATGTCAGACGTTAAGACTGAAGACGTTAAGTGTTATTTTTCGCACAATGATGCTTTGAAGAAATTGTGTGGTTTTTGTAGTTTGCCAAATTGTGTTTAGTGTATAGAGGTTACATACAGTCAAGAGGCCGGAAAAAGCTATTTTTCAAGAATTTTTCCTGAGAATACCCTTCAATTAGTTTGAGCAAAAATCAGTACCCTTTATAAGGTAACTTTTAACTGTCCATAAACATTTTCTATTTGTAAATATAGAGGAAAGTTAACATCAGCTCGGCCGAAGTTTGTATACCCTTGCAGCACGTTTCTATAACTAATTTGAAGGACATTTCCACTGAAAACAAACAAGTTTTTCTCACTAAGACTACTTTTCTATGACCGCTAAACTATATAGATGTCCAATTTCGACCAAACTTAGTGGAATCATGGAAAAGCATAGCAAACTAAGAAATACAAAATTTGGAGGCGTTTTCGTTGAAAACAACAAATGTTTTTCTCACTAAAACTAGTTTCTCGACCTATCATTCCTATGGCAGCTATAACCAATAGTCATTCGATTTTGACAAAATTTTGAAGAATTGTGTGAAAGCTTATAATATAAATACATGCAAATTTTCGAGATGTTTACATTGAAAACAAAAAAGTTTTTCTTACTAAGACTATTTTTCTGACCTTACTTTTCTGTGGTATCTATACTATATACATGTTCGATTACACAAAAATTTGGTAGAATTATGGAGAAGCATTGAAAACTAGTAAATGCGGAGATTGGAGACGTTTGCATTGAAAACCAAAAAGTTTTTCTCACTAGAACTAGTTTTTCGACCAATCGTTACTAAGGCAGCTATATGCTATAGTCATCCGATCCGGCCGGTTCCGACAAATGTGCTGCGTATTTGTACTAGCAGACTTCGTACAAAGATTGGTGGCGATAGCCTTAAAACTAACTGAAGACGGACGGACAGACGGACATGGCTATATCGACTCAGCTCGTCATGCATATCAAGAATATATATACTTTAAGTGGCCGGATATGCTTCCTTCTATGCCTTACAAACATCTGGATAATTTCAATATACCCTCTGCAAGGGTATACAAATATTTGTATACATTTAGAAATTAAAAAAGAAGAAGAAAATTCGATTTACTTGAAACTCTAAGAAAGTTTCAACAAGAAGCCATGGGTCTTAAATGAAATTTCGGCCCTCGTACCGTTCTTTGCGGACTTTTTTTTAAATATTTTAGGAAACTAAATTAAAATATAAACACTAATTTAAAGAAGTAAGTAAGTCGTCGTTCAAGCCCGATTATAAAATATTATAATATAATATTAAAAATATATTTGCTACAGGTATAAAGCCAATGTCCCATACGTGTCAAAGCTCTATCTTTTGCCATCTCCAAGATCTGTTTGTTGATAGGACTGGACAGTTAGACATTGCTATATCGATAAGGCGGTTATTGCTGTTGATATTGATGCATCAATTAAGCTCTGAACTGTTTGTACGACATTTATGCTCTCATGATCAGCATGCGTAGGTTTAAGAAAGAATACAGGACAAATTTTATGCATTAAGAAAGAAATGCTTTTGAATGTGTCTGTTTTCCATTTTTGCATTCAAATTCTGCACTTTACTGTTTCTTCCATTTTGTTGTATTTTGAAATTAAATTTCATTTCCAACGGGTTAATCATTTTCTAAGTATTTAGCATCTTCTTAACTCAATATTCGTACGAATGCAAAGTAAAAGTTGAACTTTTCCAATTAATTGAATTCGCTAAGCTCGTCGTCACTTCTTACGCAACAACTCTATTAAATTTCCACGAAATCACAGATTAGACTTTTGAATGGTTTGGGGTTGTGTTTACTATTTGAACAACGGCTAAAGTAATTTAATACGACACTTTCTGTTGTCCCCCATTTCGAACCCACAAATTCCATAGACTTTTTGGGTTCAACGGGCGGCTGTGCAAATCCATTAATGTTGTGGCAGTTGGGCTAAAATTACATAACCAACTCACGTAATAAACAGACCATCCTCAACAGGCTTTAACTCGCCTCGCACTTAATTAGTGCAAAATAACTAATGACTGAACTTTGCACTCGAGTTTTTCGCACTTCTGTGCGTTTACTTAAGCAGTTGCCCATGCAGAAACCAAACCAAACAGAGAAAAGTCTGGAAGATGTAGATGATGTATCTCGTTGCTGTCAGTTGGTGGCCTGGGAGAACAGTTTGCTTGAATGTCAATTAGATGTTTGGCTGATGACGACTGTCACAAGGGTTGCACCATGGTATTCAGGTATTTATGGCCAAACAGAAATTAGACGAAATTAATGACACACCGCATTAAGTCAAATGGAATTGAGGAATTTGGTGAACATGGAAGTAGAGCGTGAGGAATTTATTTATTCAACAAATATGCGTAAAAGGAAAACAAACTTTCCTGTTAATTGTTTTACTTATTTTAGGAATTTCCTAATTTCTTGCAGATGTGATTACTTTTATCCAGTTAGTGCAGTTGTGTTGAAGGGACAGAAGGGCAAATTAAACAAGCAGGACCATTAAATAAATGTTGACTCGGCAGTTGGTAGAACGATTAGCATCATCAACATGGAGACCAGCAACATCTGCAGCAAGCACCACACCAGAGGAGTCATCAGAAGAATGCGATTAAGTGAAGTGTTCAAGTCGAAACGCACTGCATTCTCTTGAATGGTCAGTCCGTATTTATATGATTATTGGGAATTGTTTGTTTGCACACATGTTAAAGCCACATGAAATGACCACCACGGAACTAACAGTTGTTGACTTTGACCCATATCTTAATACACACTTTTTAATAGCAGTCAATAGCATTAAACAGCCTGTGTATAACCTTTTAAGTATAAGCCAGCTTTTCATTGACCTTTCATTTCATTGCTCAGCTATATTAACACTGTGGTATAAAATATAGATGAAATTTTGAATATATTTTTATGCAAAACTGGCGAAAATTAGCATTTAAAGCTTCAAGTCTCAAACTCATTAAAAAGTTCGATCTTTATAATAATCTAAACTCATAGGAAAATGGAGCTAATTTCGCGTTTTTAACGCTTTCTTCTTCATCTAAACTTTAATGGGAATTTGGCAAACTTCTTTAGTTTGGCTTTCACCATCAGTCTATTAATCTGTCATCGTGATAAATCATGATACTGAGAACAAATCATGTTATTCCTTTGTAATAAACATAAAGAAGCAACATTCAACATAAATGGTTTATTCGTTTGATATCCAATGTAAAATTATACACCCAGAAAAAAGTAGAACGAATAAATTAAGACAAAACGCTCTTGAAAAAATATTTATTCGTTCTTAAATTTTCAAGAATTTCGCTCTTGAAGTCGAGCTAAATACGTTCTTAGCTTGGTGCTTTTAGGCGAGGGAAGTGAGGTATAGAAACTGAGAGAGGAGAGCAAGCACATTTGAGAGAATAACTTCCCAGTGGCGCAAATGCTCATTATTACGTCCATTATTAATGCATTACCTCTCGCCTGAATGCATTCAAAAACCCAATACAACCTGCCTTACTTTCTTAAGAAATGGCCAAATTTTCCGCACGGTACATGAGTTCATTGAATTTTGTAATGCAGAAAGTAATGACGTGCCGAAGTTTCTTTCGGGTCCCCATTACACAAGCGTATTCTTTTTTTTGTAAGGCAGAAATTCTCGAGCCATTACAAATGCGCTGAAAAAAAATCTCATGGGTAATGCATTACATTGTGGCTCGTACGTAATACATTATTTCGACCGACCACATTCAGCCTAGCGTCACTGGGTTTGAGTCTGCTCTTACAGTTTTGTATTTAATGGGAGAGGGGTGTGGGGAAGCTATCGAGCGGAGAGCGTAATGGATTTTTGCACTCATGTTGCTTTGGAATTCCCAACCTGTTATGGCATTGTTGGCATGGAGAGACCTCTGTTCGACTGATAGTTGACACACAAGGACTGATGCTGCTTTGAGGTGTGTATTCCTCAAGCCGGCTAAAAGTTGCAACATGGCTCAACAATTAGTTTTCCATGAAATAAATTTAAGCAAAATGAAAACTGATATTGAATTGTTGTATGGTTGGAATCTGTGAAGCTCTTGATTTAAGAGTAAGCGATCTTACTCTTGAATCTGATGAGCTTTTGATAACAGGAAAAACATTTTCGGTTTATGACAAGAATGTATGCATTTGATTGAAGAATGAGTAATATTGAATTTGAGTATGTTTAGCACTTGATCCAAGAACTCACGTGCTTGATTTGAGACTGATTCCTACTTGGATCAAGTATTGAAGCTCTTGGATGTAGAAAACCGGGATCAAAATTTCATACTTGGATCAAGAATTTCGCTCTTGGATTGAGAATTTTCACTCTTATCGAACTATTGATCTCGAAAATTCTTGATCCAAGTATGAAATTCTCTATTTTTTCTCTGAGTGTAGGCGCCATTTCACACTTAGTACTATTATACCCTTTATTCGTGGAGTAAAAGGGGTATACTAAAGTCGCGCAAATGTAACAGGTATGTCTGCAATTTCACAAATTTTCATAAAGATCGGATAATAAATGTCAGAGTTATACAGGGTTTAAAAACGTTACATACTTATCTGAGCTGCATGCGCTGTTTGCTCACATAATGTTGAAATATTCAAATTAATGTTAATGCTCTGTTAATTAACATAAGGAGGGTTATTAAATACTTATTCCTCTGAGTAACGGGTATATCGAAGTCTGGCAGGGCCAACTTTAACACTCGGAATCGTTTTACGAAGTTAACATGCAAAAACTTATGATGAAATGCTAGTTTTCCAGTTTATCTTTGACTTTAATGTGTCCAAGTCTTATAATATAACATAGCATTCTTTTGGTTTGATCGATTTCGAAGCGTAGCAGGAAAAGTAAGCATACGGTTCAGCGTACTTTGTGGTGGACTCCACCACTTTAGAATGTTTTCATGGTTCATAGAATCAAGAAGCTTATTTGTTGACAAAACCGATGTATTTTGATCACCAAATTTGGTATGATATATGGATGAACATCGTCGACGCTTTCAGATAAGCTAGTACTTAAAGATTCATCATTAGGCTGTGATTGATCAGCTACCGACGGAAATTTTGCTCTGCAAAGGTAAAATAACAGAAACAGTAGCGGTACCAACGATTCGGTTTCGATCCGGTTTTATCGATTCCAATAATAACGGTAAGCGGTATTTGACTCTTAAAAAAACTCATTTTAAACGGTTTAGGTTCCGGTACGCGAATTGAAACAGTTTATATCGGTTAACGGTTCCCGTTTCGGTATTAGTCCCTGTTTATATGAAAATATTATTTTAAAAAGTTCGTTTCTTCATAAATAAACTAAAACTAAACTCTTACTATGATTACTAGAACCTGCAACGGCAGGTATATTCAGTATAAAGGTCACAGAAAAACCAGTCACATGTAAATATTTAAGGTCGTGGTGGGTCTGGAAAGCTTGGTTCGGGATCGAGAAGGGACGGGATTGAATTAAGCAGTTCGATTCTACATAAATAAACTGAAATATTTTTCTATAATAGTGTATAAAAACAAGTAAGGGCGCTGCCGTCGAGTGCCCCGAATACAAAATACCAATTTGATTTATTTTCATCTATTTCACACATAATGCATTCCCTTATCCCTAAATTATAGATTGGTTCGTAGTTGAATAAATTTAAATTTGTCTTCGAATTTGAATCCTGAAAGTAGGCAACATTACTTTGTCCTTTTAGCAGTGTTAGCTCTAACTGACGATGCGGTACTCCCCGCTTCAACAAACTCAATTGTTTCGCTTATAACTTGTGTGTTTTTATACCCTTGCAAAGGGTATTATAATTTTGCACAGAAGTTTGCAACGCATTGAAATATTCATTTCCGACCGCATAAACCATATATATTCTTGATCAGGGTGACGAGCTGAGTCGATTGAGCTTTGTCCGTCCGTCTGTCTGTCTGTTTCTAGGCAAACTACACTCTCAGTTTTAAAGCTATCGAGCTGAAATTTTGCACAGAGTCTTCTTTTTGCTGCACACTACTAATATGTCCGAGCCGACCGGATTGGATGACTATATCCCATAGCCCCCATAGGAATAATCGAGCGGAAAACTAGTTTTAGTGAGAAAAACTTTTTTCTTTTCAACGGAAACGTCTCCAAACTTTGTATTCGTAGATTAACTATGTTTTTTTTTATAATTCTACCAAGTTTTATTAAAATCGGACAACTATATGGTATAGCTGCCATACAAAAGATAGGTCTGAAAAACAGTTTTGGTTAGAAAAACTTTTTTGTTTTTAATGGTAGCATCCTGCAATTTTGTATTTGTTTGTTTAACATGCTTTCACATAATTTTACGAATTTCTGGCCAAATCGGATGACTATATCGTATAGCTCCCATACGAACAATCGGTCGGAAAATGGGAAAAAGAGTATTTTTTGAAATTATTCAAGCGGGCACTTGCAAGGGTATAAAAACTTCGGCACAGCCGAAGTAAGCTTAGCTTTCTCGTTTTATTATTGGCTGCTTTGCTATAAACTATGACTTTCCGCTCAGTGTATCAAACCGCAATTACGTCCCCGCAGTCTGTGTGGCAGTTTGGGACCTTCCGGGATAATTTTATTTGCAGCTATTTTTTTTTTATTTTGTCGCAGCTTTAATTCATTTAAATGAAATTAGTTTAGGCTAAGCTAATGCAAATTTCACACCACACTTGATATTTCATTGGAAATTCCCAATAAAATTTGTAGCCCGCGTGTGGGCACTAATTGAATTTGATGTTTAGCGATTCAAGTCCTGTGCAAGAATATGCTAAGGATTTGCAGGCTAATTAGCTGGCCCCGCCCAAAAACAAAAAACTTTTTGTGGTTGTGCTGACGGAGCATTTTTTTCATGTTTTTGTTAGATAAATAATTAACAGCAGTAATTAAGGGAAAACAGCATAAAAAGCGAAAAATACTGCAAAGAAATTTTGGCTAAATTGAAAGGATTTTGGATGAAAATTAATTGAATATTTCAATTTCCTATATTTTTTAATCAGTCAATTAGAAGGGACTAAAATGGGGAAAAAACCGAAAAGGAAGTTTGAAAATATTTTGAATAGTACATCGACAACTTTGCTAAACATTCCCAGGACTTTTGTAAACTTTCTTTCCAAAATCTCCGCAATGCGGAAACGGAAGTGCGCAATACTGGCGACGCATTTGCATAGACAATAGCTTAAAAAGTAAAAACAATAACATTGCTTTACAAGTGCGTCATGTAAAGGCCCCGTTCCCCACTCACCCACATAGTTGGCACTACCATTCTGCTGGCCACGCGTCGCCTACACTCATGAATAATGCAACCCTTACAGAGATAAAGCCTCCCCCCATAAACAAGCTTTGTCTCAGCTTTAAAATCTGCCCACAATTAAAAAAAAAAATACAAAAAACATGATAATGTCAGTCGACAGTGGCTGCAGCCAAATTATGCAAATGGCTTGTAACACTGACAAGGGGCTCTGCTTCTGCCCACAACTTTTGTACTTTTGGCACAAGAAAACCACAACACCACAACCGAAACAGCCAAGCCTAACGAAGCATGAATTATGAATGAATTGGGCGAGAACCGGTGCCGGGT
This sequence comes from Lordiphosa andalusiaca, assembly GCA_035044965.1. NCBI lineage: Eukaryota > Metazoa > Arthropoda > Insecta > Diptera > Drosophilidae > Lordiphosa > Lordiphosa andalusiaca. The sequence continues at coordinate 19,047 of JAWNNM010002825.1, forward strand.
GGCAGCTGGCAAATAGCTGAACTTTTAAAGACATCGTCTCGTCGTCCCGCCGCCTGGCGTCAACGTTGCCGCCGCTCCGATGAGACGGAAAGAAGTTAAGGCAATTAAAACCGTTTTAATGCAAGTGGGTTGCGAACTGAACCTGAAAGGAATTTACCAGACTTTCAGCTGAATTGGTTAAGGAGGGGATATAAATTAGAGCTTGCGGTATTACATAGTTCAGGAGGTTGCATTAGATGATGACACATTCCCGTCATTTTATCTTAAATGAAATTGAAGTGGGTTGGAACGCTTTAACTTTGATTAGCTAAGCCGATAATTCTACTGCACAGTGTACTTTTACCCAGATAACCCAGAGGAAGTTTAGCTCTAGCTCCTAAAATGGTTCGAAAATGAGGCCTTGCTTTTTCTCAAAGCACTTCAATACATACAGAAAGTTTATGCTAAAGTTTGAACCAGCTGGAAATCAATTTCCTCCACATTTGAATTGAATGATAAATACACTTTAAAGTATGCTATGCTTATATAAAGGGTGATTTTTTAGCTATTATCTTTATGGCAACACTGGTTAAGACAGCTCACGCACGTTATGTGTTTTGTTTCACTGTCAAACATCTTCAGTTTGGTTTATAATTTAACCATGAATCGTCTTACAAACGAATACCGCTTGCAAATTATTGAATTTTTGAATTTTATTATCAAAATGCGCGTTAATCTGTTAACAAAGTTCATTGCGCGCTTCTTCCATTTTATGGTCAGTTTAATCGACCCACTGAAGCGGCTCAATGGGTACGTAAATAAGCAGAATTGTCAATTTTGGAGTGAATATCAGCCAGAAGCATTGCAAGAGCTACCAATGCATCCAAAAAAAAGTCACAGTTTGGTGCGGTTTATGGGCTGGTATGGTCCATCATTGGACCGTACTTCCTCAAAAAAGATGCGAATCGTAACGTAACTGTGAATGGTGAGATGATATCCAACTTTTTTTGCCCAAAATGCAAGAGCTTGACTTGCATGACATGTGGTTTCAACAAGACGGTGCCACATGCCACACAGCATGCGCAACAATGGACTTATTGACCGGTCAATTGGCCGCCTAGATTGTGCGACTTAACGCCTTTAGACTGTTTTTTGTGGGGCTATGTTATAGCTCATGTCTATACAGACAAGCCCGCTTCAATTGACGCATTGGAAGACAACATTGAAACATTTATTCGTGAGATACCTGCCGAAATGTTGGAAAGAGTAAGGCAAAAGCGGATGGACCATTTGAGGCGCAGTCACGGTCAACATTTGCATGAAATAATCTTCAAACATTAAATTATATGGACCGTACTATCGATTCAAATAAAGATTTCATGCATTTTTCTGAATTTTATGTGTTTTTTTTTTTAAAAACTTTACTATAGCTTTTAAAAAATCACCCTTTACATATTACTAATACGGGAATTAAATTCTCTTATATTCGGCTTACAACTAATTTGTTTTCAATACCTTTAATTTGTCTGTCAATCTGAGTAGACGCCTTTATAGTTGACTATCTTAATGTTTAATTTAAAATAATATTTATTTAAGGAAATAAAGCTGGCATACTTTTGGTGGCATTTATCAAGATAATCCTTTTGTGTTTAAACGGGGTAAATCAATGGAATCGATTTGGAACGAGTTAAATGTCTTTACAGAAAAAAAAGATCTAAAAAGGTATCCATTTGGGAGGGATATGTCTTAAATATCCTTTTAATCATCCAACGGAGCTGAAAAATTATCCCAAGGATCATCATTTTTCATATCCTTTGGATGATTTTTAGCTCCGTTGGATGATTAAAAGGATATTTCAGACATATCCTTCCCAAATGGATACCGGAAATCATCCTTTTTTTTCTCTGTGTAGCTATATTTCACAAACTAATACTGCAACGCAGTGGAGCAAACCGGGTTTGAAATGAATCTGAACCGAACCTCTTAAGATATTAAAGCTCAACCTGTTGCAAACCTAAAATTTGTCATAAATTATAGATGAGCAATATTATCCACAGTTTTTTAAGATCCTCAACTCCAAAGTTTGTTGAATGATTCACAAAATTAGAGCTTAACATTGCTGTGACCAAGGTTCGAACCAAACCTTCACAGAAAAACATTCAACCTCAAAATTCTGATCCTTAACCATTGGTAAAATATGTTTGGGTTTGCAGTTCTGCTACAAATATAAGGCCAGGTGTGGTGCAGCGGGTAGTGTGTGTGAGTGCCTGCTGTACAAGAGGGAACATTTTTGAACTGTAGGTCCATTTCTCGTTGGGCTGTGAAAAGCCAAATATTTGTATATCATATATATCCAACCGTGTTACGGTTTTCACATATTTGTTAGATTTTATATGAGATCCAAGTAGAAGGATTATATTTTAGCTACTCTGGTAGACGAACAAATTGCGAACGATTGGATAGTTTTATTATACTCTGTACCGTAGGTACATAGAGTATTATAAGTTTGTGCAAAAGTATGTTACAGCCAGAAGGAAGCATCTCCGACCTCCTAAAGTATATATATTCTTGACTAGCATCAACAGCCGAGTCATGTCCGTCTGTATGTCTGTCCGGATGAATGCACAGATCTCAAAAATGGTAAAAGATAGAGTTTTGACATGTATGGGACATATGCTTATGTCTTTAAATTTTGACCATGCCCAGCAATTTAGAAAACATATCTCCGACAGTTTAAAAGATAAATGGTTCGTTTCTTCTAGACATATTTAGTAATCAGGATAACTTATCCGATCGATCCGCTCAAGAAATGTTGAAGATCGGATAAACGTTTGTCGAGTTATGATCAAAAGACTGTTCGCGAACTAAACAGTATCTGATCCGCTTGTCGGGACTAAAACCACAACCTAAAGCATATCGATTCGGTTCAGTTCACTGACGGAGATTAAGATCATCGACTTTAAAACATGAGATCCCGTACATCTCCTGCAATTTCCCACCAAGCCCTTAATATACCTGTCATCAGATCAGCATTCCTTCATTGGAAATTACTCATTGATAATATTCTGTCATGCTACTTAAACTTTCTACTTTTCCAATGCTCTCTAGGAATTCAATTCAATTTAAAAATACATAATAGTTCAAAAACCAGACACTTTAGATGAACTTTGACATTTGAAAAAGTCGTTTGGTATAAAAAAACTTTTTATAAAAAAATATTAAGTAATTTAGGAATTAACTAGTTCAATTAGTTTTCATTTAAACAAAATCCTGGGGTCTAGTACCTCTTATAACACACTTTAAAATCTGTTTGATCCCAACGGATTTGTCGCAACTTAACAAGTCTGAAATATGCTCAAGTTGAGATAGTTGAGATAGGGTAATCTTTAGGTCAACCTAAGAACTAAGAAAATGAGTTCCAAACGTCTTGGACAGCCTTACATTAGAAAAAGTTGAAAAAAAGGTAAAAAAAACAAATTTATCAGCTTATTTAATCTAATTTCGGGACATTAAACTTAAGTACAGGCTTTGAGGGTTGAGTTTCGTCGGATTTACGGGCGATCTAAAACAGAAGTAAGATTTTTCCAATTTTTTTTTAATTTTTCCTTAACTATAATAGTTAGATAAATAACTTTCCGAGCAGATTAAAGCATTCAAATTGTGAAACAGTCTTTAACTTTCGTTAAAAGGTGCAATAAAGTCGTTTAACAATTTTACTTTCGTCAGTTTTCCATTATATTCTAGCTTCTAGCAAAAGAATGCATTTCATTTTAGGTTCGGCTGGGAAAAAATTGTTTGCTAAGACCCATTTTCGGTTCCGACGGTGTAAATCAAAACATAAGAAGAGATGAAACTACTTCTTCCAAAAATAATGGTTCAACAGTTGACATAACAAGGTTTGAATATACTCGCCACGCTGATTAACAAAAACCGTTGTGGCGTAAGTTTTAACTTTAAACCAAACAGTTCAACTATCGGCTGCAGTTGAGCTATCGATAGTTGCACGCCTATCGATTTATTTCTACTACTGGGCAGCACCGTGCAGCACTTGCTCATGAAGATTTCATAATTCGAAACTAAAGTTACCAGGTTGGTGTGAGAAAATGTCTTCATCCTCGGACCAGGATCCTGTGGAATTGATGCTTAAGAAAACCGGCTGCATTGAGTTGCACTACAAGGTCCAGGAGTGCATTGCCGAAACAGGTGATTGGCGAATGTGCCAGGACAAAATCAAAGAATTCAAAACCTGCATGCAAAACTATGTGGACCAGCAGACACAAAAGTACAAAAATGTTAAGTAAACTATTCAGTTTCCTGGCCGGTCCGCCCACCAAACTGGCCCTCATAGTGCGTGGCGACCTGAAGATGAGCAAGGGCAAGACGGCGGCCCAATGTGCCCATGCGGCAGTCATGTGCTACCAGAATGCTTCGCAGGGCACAAAGGAGCAGCAAGATTTGCTTCGTCGTTGGTGTTTAATGGGTCAACCCAAGATAGTGCTACGTGTGAACAACTACGAGGAACTGCAGGCCCTGGCACAAAAGGGCAGGGAAGGTAAAGTGGTGGCTGCTCTGGTGCAAGATGCGGGACGTACACAACTGGAGGCGGGAACGGCCACTGTGCTGGGACTGGGACCAGCCCAGGCAGAGGAACTGGATGGATTGATAAAGCATTTGAAATTGTTATAAATAAAGTAGAAATTATAGAACCATTTGACATAATCCTTCGACTTCTAAATATCATTTTATATAACTTTAGTAACAAGGGAAACAAAGTCAAACTTATTTATCCGAGGACTTTTTGCCTGCGGGCGAGACAGTAGAAATGGTCAAAGATACCGCCTGGCCGAACATTTCCACCAAATCGGAGGTAACCCGCTCGGTTATCTGTCTTAGTTTGCCATTGGATTCGCCACAGATTAAACGTTCTATGCGTGGAGTGGGACATTGCACTTGCACCGAGGTGTAGATAACATCTTCAAGGGAAATTAAGGGCTATTATATCAAAGCATAAATCTCAAACTTGGCTACTTACGCTTCTCCACGCTGTAGAACTCCAATTCGCACTTCAAGCTATAGGGAATCTCCTGCGGCAAGTAGTCCAGCAGCCTGGCACGCACACTTTCCACAATCATGGCCTCTGGTGTGGCATCTGTATGCACATCCGAGGCATATTTCCACTCCCTGGGCTGTGCCACACTCAACAGATAGTCCTGCAATTCATTGAGACCATTACCCGTCATTGCGGACACCATAAACACTTGACTAAAATGACTCCAGCTGCTGACACGCTCCCTCAGAGGGGTGCCCTCCTCTCGTACCACCACTTTGTTTGATCTCTTGCCGGTCAGTGTGTCATTGGTCAAGGTCTTAATCAAATCCAGCAGCACCCGCTTGGACTTCAAGGCATCAATCTTGTTGAGTATCAGAAAACTGGGCAGATTGCTGTAGGCCTTCAGTGTATCCAGGACAGTGGAATGCAGCTCCCTGCGCGTCCAGCTGTTCGATGCATCATGCATGACGGCTATTACATCGGCATGTTGGATGGCATGACGATAGGAACTGCGGAAGCTCTGCTCCAAATGATGTTTGCGTATCTCACGCTGTGTGACCAGTCCCGGTGTGTCGTAGAACACCAGCTGGGTGTGGCCAGTGGTACAAATGGCTGTGCTGGATTTGCGTGTGGTGTGCACCTTGGCGGAGGTGGGACATACCTGCAAATGCAAGGAAACTTAAGGATTGTCTTGGGGGAAACAGGGGGGCTGCGGACTGCTTACCCTATGATTGATGATATGATTGATAAAGGTACTCTTGCCCACATTGGGTACGCCTATGACTGCTATGTTTAGGGATTTCTGCTGCAGTTGCTCTGCCTGCTCTCGCTTGGGACTGTTGGTTTCTGCCGCCGGAGGCAAAGTGTGTGGTCCCACTTCATTGCTTTGGCTGGCGGCAGTTAAGTTTCGCAGATTTATTATCAAAAGGTTGGGATTTTTGGGATTATATAGCACTTTAAACACATTTGCAAACATTTTGATGGCGCAGCAAACGAAGAAGCAGCCAAAACAGCTGTTTGCCGGCTATCGATAATAACCATTTATCGATGTCATGTTTGGTAACGGCTTGTTATCATTAGGGTGGACCTAAGTTGCAGCACTTTACAAATTTAAACGCAAATTCTTTTCAAATTTATATATTTTACTTTTCATATAGAAAAATTAAGCGTACGCAGTTCTATAATAAATATATTTTATATAATATATATGTAGTTTTTAAATATTAGATAGTTTAACATTAAATGTTAGGCTGAGGCGCTTTTAAGACACTATTTTATGATGCAAAAATAGAAATATATACTCCTTCTTTTTGTTTATGTAGTAAAAATTATAAATTATAAACACACAACGCCACTGGTTACCTTTTAGTAGTGCAGATACGAACCTAAACAATTATAAATTAATGAATGTGTCAATTTGTTGTCAAAGTCTTAAGCTTAGCTTAAAGTTTAGGAGTTGTTTTCTCTCTCTCTCTCTTTCTCTGTTAATGGTTGCTCTCCTCTCTTTATAAAATAAATTCAACCCACTTTCTAGTGACATTTATCAGCCACAATGGGAAAGCGTACAACACGAATTTCGGTGCCATAATCGCAGACTACCGAGTCACAGGCAAGCATCATGATCTTGGGGCACAGTTGTAGATTGGCAAAATCCAGCTTAACTTCACGTGCCGGCTGACCTGTGCGTACATCCCACACAATGAGGGATCCTGGAGAGAATAGAAGAGAAGAAGAATTTGTTATCAGCTTTTTTTCTTCTGTTTCGTTATCTTACCCATTTTGCTGGTGACCAGCAACGATGGCGTCAGCATCAACAAACTTGAATAGGCATTGGAGATGTTGATAGTGGTCAGCAAATTACCCTGAAAACGTTCCCACACACATATTCTCTCATCCGTGCCCAAAGAGATCACATAGCTGGGGGCACAGGCCAAACAGCTGACCGCCCCATCATGGGCCTGTATATTGTACATGCAGGCGCCCGTAAACAGATCCCATACACATAGCAGACCATCCTGTGAGCCAGAACCACCAGTACCCGGTTGCCAGCGATCCACAAAAAGGCAGGTAATGGGTCCACAGTGTCCGTGAAGTGTGTACTCTATATCCGATTTGTTGAGGCAATAAACCTGCAGGACGAAATTTAATTAATCATCATCAGAATTCACTTTTTTTTAATGCTGAAACGCACCTTCAGGGTGTGATCCTGGCTGCCAGTAAAGACCATATCATTGACCACCTGCATGCAAGTGATGGGCTGCTGATGCGCCAAGCGTACACCCTCCAGGGTGATCTTCATCTCCTCCTTGGTGGCCTTTTGAGTGGGGTCTTGAGAACCACGCTGGTGTTGAAGCATCAAACCCAGACTGCCCGTGGAACCGGTTCGTACGTGAGCTATGGAAAAAGTAGAAGAGGGAGAGGTGGTAATTAGAATTCACGTTTACTCATGATACAATTATTCTTAGACCGTACATCATGCAGCAGAATATTAAGAATGCCGGAAATAATATAGATATATCAAAGATCTAATCTTTCTAATCTAATCTAATTTATCAAAAGGCTTGTTCAGAGGTTTTGATCCCTTGGAAAGTATATGGCTTGTTCCTCGGATCGGTTACTGTACTTATCAAGGCATAGGTTTTGGTTCAAAGCTTGGTGCATTGATTGCTTAAAGCTTTAGTGCCGGGAGTAAGACTTGCAAAGCTAGCCTCACCTTCTATAAACATTGACATAAAAATATAGATTTGTTGAGCCAATTTACATCTTCAATTTGGCTTAATTTCCTTTATGAAGTTGTAATACGCCGAATTCGGACATGATTTTGAATCAGGGAATCAAAGAGGAAGCAGAACAGGAACCGCATACCGAAAAGAACCCATTCAAACTAAAAGCCACATCCAGGACCGTTATTTTTAGCTTTTTGTGTATCGAGAATTGATATTTTTCAAAATCGAATAGAACCTAAGCATTGGTACCTTTAAGTTTTGATTTATAATTATTATTATTATTATTTTTGTTTGCTAAAATTTCTAGAGTCTAACGAATAGAAAATAAGTTAAAAAAGCGGCTGGCGGCATATGTAGGCTATGGGCCTACACAACTCAAGAACTCGTAGAACTCAAGAAACTTTGCCAACAAAAATTATGGCTAAAATGGCAACGCTGGTACCAGTACAATTTCTGTTCTGAGTGCAGCAAAGCGAAGACTTAGCTTTGGAGAACTTCCATTTGTATTGTATAATTTAAAAGCCGTTTAATAGAACGCCAGACCATGGTTCAATTCAATGCAAATGGCTTAATCTTTGTTCAAAACGGTTTTGTGGCTTGAGGCAAGGATTCCTAAGATTTTCTGCAAATTTGTCAGAATTTTATGAACTAACAATACCGAACCTAAACAGAATCTAAGTTTCGGGATGTTCTAAAGCCGCAAATAAAATACTATTCGATTTGAAATGATAATTCTCTGATTCAGCACTGTTAAATGGTCAAAAAAATGGTGATAGTTAGCTAAGATGACCAACGGTTAAGTCATTTGGTTTTCTTAACAACAGTTATCGATAAATTCCTGTCCCTGCAAGAGAGTGACCATACACTGTAAACGACTTAGGTATTTTTGTTATGCTGGTTGCTGGTGGTTTTATTGCGAAAAGTTTAATAAAATTGCTTGCGAAGGATCAAATGCAATACAGCGGGTTGTACTTGTTTACCTGCACAGCTTAACAAAAGTGACTCCACGCAAGTCACCCGCAGTTTTAAGGAAGTTTTAACTTGTATAAGAATCAACAATCAATGAGTCTTGTTAACAATACTACCCACAAGTTGAATCGCAAAAGAAGTTAGGATTTGAACGTTTTTTTGAGAAAACACTTGAACTTGACATCATCCACATCAAAATCACTTTTGAGGCTTTTTTTTTGGTCAGTCTCTTCCCATTCTATTTCCATTGCATGAAGGTAAAAAATTCGTGCAAATTATAAACATTTTTGGCAGCAATTATTAAAATAAACAAAGCATTCCGTGGTTTGTCTTTCGATAAAAATATCGATAGTTCTATCGGTACTGATCTGACGGTTAAAACTGACCGCTGGATAAACAGCGATTAAGTTTGTGCCTCCGGTTAAGACACACACAGCATGAGACACTCAATTTCAGCTAATCTGCCGGTCAAGTTGATTAACCGGACATTGAGAAATCAGGCCTAAGTTTTCAAAAAGGAATCTAACTAAAAGTGCAGTGCAAGCAGAGTGGGTCCGGTTCAGGTGTACCAGTTTTCCATTGATCATAAAGTTAACATTGAGGGAAGATATTAATGTTGGGGAAAAACCATCGTTTTTTACCCCGTTTCCAATTAAAAACTTGGACGGGGGGGAAGTAATAGTAATGTAATAGGGAGAAGATATCATTTCCGACCTTTTAAAGAATATACAGAAAGCTGTTTGACGCTCTGTATATAAGATATGGAGTCACAAGATTTAACAGGTAGATAGGGGTATTACAACACTGGCCCTTTTTCTGACGTAGTTTACCCGATTTCTACTTAATGGGATGGCAAAGTTTCGTTTTTATTTAAATAGATAGAGAAAAAACTTAACTACCAATCAGACAGCGCTTAGTGAATGTGCGCGACGTAAAAACTTGTCTAGAATTTGTTTTTGTTTTTAATTTTTCAAAAATTACTACTAAAATATCACAATTTACAATTTGAATTCGAAGTGCTTGTGCTCCAATATTCTCAGTGAGCTTTGATTCGATAACTCCCAATTCCCAACTTCTATGGATAACTCCAAAAAGTTTAAACAATTTCATTTTCACACTTACTGCGTCTGTAGGCCGAAGTGAATCCCCAATCGATCTGCTTCCCCTTGTAGTACGTCTCCAGGCGATAGAAATCCAAACGTCCATTCAAACGTGCCACAATCACACGATCCCCATTCAAATGTATATGGGTAATGCCCTGATTTCGTTTCGCATCCTCTTGATAGGCACACTTAAGCACACCGGCCGGACTCTCCCACAACTCCACTCTGCCATTGGCACAGCCCACCGCAATGAGATTATCATAGTAGTCCAGACACCACACCGGTGAAATGGGCAGCTTTCGGACCAGCGTCTGCCCATCCTGACGTGGCTGTGACGCAATCTGCATATCCGAGCGTCCTATGCTCGACAACTGCTCACCACTGCGTGCATCCCACACCCGAATCTGTCCCTTAAGGCAACAGCTAATGATGTACGCACCATCCGAAACCAGACACTCGATGCGATGTTTATGCCCTGCAATCTGGGTGGGCACACCCTCAAGAATTTGCTCGGTCTGTTTGTGCGGCGCCTCCGATTCATGCCAACTGGAACGCCATTCGGCATAGTTACGGGTGCAGATGCAGCGATAGAATACCACCATGGTGTAGCACAACACAAAGATGCTGATGCAGCAGAGAAGAATGGCAAAAAAGATTTCCATGGGACTCTTGGGCACCAGCGGCATACCGCCAGGCATGACCATGGGGGATTCTCTCAGGGCATCATTATCATTAAAGTCCAAGGGATCCAAAGCGGCCGCCAAGGCTTTCCATTCGAAATTCTGCTGTATTTGCTCTTGCGGATTACGCAACAGAGTGGCCTTCTCGGGTGCAATGGCATGGGTTAGCCTAATGGTGGGCAGCAGGGTGACATAGTGACCACTCAGCGAGACATTGTATTGCTTCATAATGGTAGACCAATGGAAATTTGATAAGAAATAGTTCAAATCAAAATTGGGATAACGCAGGCGAAGCAACTCTGCCACCGTCTCATTGATATCATTCTCATCCTGCAGCGGTTCCAAGCTGGGAGTATAGCCGCCGTGACTGTTTCCGCCGCTGCCGCTGCTGCTGCTGCTGCTGCTGGGGGCACTGCTGCTGGTGGGTTGCCAACCACGAAAGAAGCTGCGCACCGCTCCTTGTCCTGCCTGCAGACGTCGTTGCAGCTCCAAGGCAGCATTCATGGTGCCATTGTTCTGCACACTGAACAACTGTTCCAGGCAACCCGAGTTATACACTATCGAACAGATCCACACAATCATCCAGGCCATAAAGGCGCGCTGAAAGAAGCGTGTGCGTGCCCAGAAATTAACAATCTTAATACGTTTGGGTATGCGCGGTTCCTTGGGTAAACTGGCATGGCCATTGACCAAGGGCGAACGATCTCCGTTTAAGGTATCAGCGAAGTAAAGTTTCGGTTGGGACTGCGAACGTTGGAAGGTGCCGGGAACAAAGGGAGGCAGCGGTGGACTGGCCCCAAAGAAACGAAAGCCCGCCCCTCCAACAGCTCCGCCGCCAGCTCCTCCCTGGGTGCAGCTAAGCATCATTTTGGGCAAATGCTTAGCCTCTGTGGTGTATTCCGTTCTCTTGATATTCATGGCCAAAATGGTGGAGAATAGCAGCATTTGGAGTAAGAAATCCGATAGTAAGCCCACTATGGCAAATATACAAAACTCCTGTATAACTGGCACAAAGGTAGCCAATCCTATGGTCAATATGGTTATCTCCGTTAGCAGCGTCTTCGATATATGCCATCCTTCTTTACTCAAAGCCTGTGCCACTCTGATTTTCACATCAAATGTATCGTCCATGGACACCACACTTTTGGTGATGACCAAACTATTCTCCAGTCCCAGTAATATGACCAAATATGGGAAAATATCCTTCGATTGCAGCGAGATGGTTAAACCAAAGAAGAAGCATAGACCCAAAGACATGGCCAGGCTGCCGCCGGTGGTGAAGACACTGCAGAGGGCCAGCACAAATCGTGAACGGAATACATCCATTTTGCGTACCGAAAAGTACACATAGACGAATACCAATATAAAGGCCACTGTCAGGGGTAGGAACTCCCATATTTTGTACTCTCCCGGATAGAAGATGTAGGTAATGGTCGAAGAAGGCTCCTCTGGCATGGCCACTGGCAATGGTGGATAGTAACGTAGGAGTTTCTCCTTGAGTGTCTCCAAATATTCTGCATCATTTTGTTTCAATATCAAGGTCACCGCATATTGTATTATCCTGGAGCGAGCGCGAAGAGGATAACGCTTAAAGCCCGTATCCTGCATGGGTAAACCAAATAACATTTCGGCAGTGGACACTTTCGATTTTTGTAGATTCTGTTGGGGAAGAGAAGGGGATAGATTAGATTAGAAAAATCATAAAACATAGAGCGTGTGTGTGTGTCGGGGAGGGGGAGAGGTAGCCTTGAGTGTGGTCAGCAACCCGCTAATAGTTTGTATGTTTCTTGCCCAACAACAGTTGATTAGAGTGATTAAACTACAAGTTGCCCCAAATATGATTATGGAAAAAGTCTTGAAATATTATGAGGTGCAAATCAAAACTAGCTATTGGCGCCAGCTGGGAAGTAGCTAGGAATGTAAAAGACTTTTAAGCATGGCCATTCGAATTCGGCGTTAACCTCTAGGTCGCTTTCTTTTGTGCAAAAATTATAGTCCCACAAGCCAAGAGATAAAGTAAAGTTCGTCTGGGCCACTTGGCGCTGTACAGGCCATTCATAAACTTGACCTGCTGTGGCAAACCGGAAAGTTCATTTAAATTCAGCACCCGAAAATTCATAAGGAACGTTTCTTTTTTGGTCAAAATGTTGACATTTTATGTTATGAAATGAAATGAAGGACCGATAAGGGAAGTGGCGCGGCCCAACGACGGGAATTTTCAAATTTTCTTTTTAATTCAATGGATTACTTAAAATCAGACTGATCTATCCCAATTTTGGGTTTCTAATATGCAATGTCTTTAATATATATGGCGATATATCGAGCTCCAGAGCAGCTAGAGGCGTGAAACTTTTACTGTAGTTTCTTCGAGTGTCGAAGCCTCGTTTAAAATAAATCGAAGATACGCTTCTTCAAAAAAAAATTGAACGATATACCTTTTTTTGAATAAATTTTAATGATTACATACAAAACCAATCTAAGCGGCTGTTCTACAATAACATCAAGAATCTCCATAAGGTGTATATATTCCTGATCCAAGAGTCCTTGCCCATCTTTCTGTACGTATAAAAGCACAGAACTCAAAGATGGTTCGACATTTATATTTGGAATAAAACCTTCATTTAATTGGAGGCAGATCAAGTTTATTTTCAACTTTGCCACGCCCCCTCCCGCCTACACAATTGGGTAAGAGCGTCATATTTTTCTCAATTTTTATAGACTATAAGTTCGTACCTTCTGGATTTAATTAGTAATCATTATTATTTATCGATAAGTCCAAGGAATTGTGAAGATCGGACGAACGATAGTTTTGTTTACTGGAAATCAAACTTTTAAGCTTGGCAGCACCGACTGGAATAGTGATGGGCAGCACTTTTCACACCTTTATACTTTGTGTGATAAATACAAACTTTGGGAGGTACAGAGTATGTTATATTCGAAGTTGACCGACTTTTTATAGCGTTTTTAATCTGTTTCTTTTAGCTTGGTTCTCAAAATTTACTTCCACATGTATATTTTGAAAGTGGATATAATTATTGTTCTAGGAAGTGTAAAATACGCGAATTTTTGGGAGCTTAGCAATGTGAAAAGTTAATTTCAAATTTGCCATCTAAAAATATTCTTAGGCTGCCTCTACACAGTTCGAAACAATAGACCTGACAGTCTAGGAGGCTTACATGTTAGTTGTTTCTCATCTTCTACATTGAGCTATCTGTCACATAAGCTAACAAATATCAGAGCAAAATCTGAGTTTATCAAACACATAGCAGCTATGTAGAAGATTGGAAAACGGCCCTTAAATGTAACAATCTCATAAAATTCATAGGCGAAACATGATGAAACGTAGGCCTACTAGATTATCATGTCTCATTTGTCGAACTGTGTAAAGGCAGCCTAATTCATTCTTTGTACAAATTTAGAAATTTTTTGAAAACTTGAATGATTCTTCTGTAATGTTAATCTATTTGTAAATCATTAATTTGCAAATCACTTCCGATTTTTTTGAGGCTAGCGAAAAGTAAAATGTGAAAAATTCGAGTTCTGAATTCCACAATACGAAAGCTTCGTTCATTTCGATAGGCATTTATCAATCGATAGTCGTGTATCGTTGGTTTGAGGGTTGCTTATAAAAGTGATAATTTCGTACAAAATTTTTGCTCATTTCTTTTGTGACTTATAAATTGAAAGTAATGACTACTTAGGAGAATCAGTTTGATGCGGAATTACTTTTGAAAAGTAAGTGGAATTTCGAACATGGCTGCATATCTTCATTCAACTTGATCTTATAATCTTTAGATATAGAGCTAGTATATTTCAATTCTATGTTCAAAAACTTTTAAAGAAATTAACTAGAAATGACAGCTAAATCTGTTGAAATTGCTGAATGCGGACAGAGGCAAACTCGTCATCGAACCGAAAACTTTTTTGGACCTTAGACTGTTTGTAACTTTGTCTTATTGCCTCGAAATAAATATGACAATAATTACAAACCGAGAAACATTATTAGTTTCAAGTAAAAGTTGTTCGTGTTATGAGCAAATGCAAATTGTGTGGCATAAAAAAATACATAAATCGGCTTGTTTGACGGAAAGGCAACTAATGAATATGGTTTTCTGTTGCTATTTCTAATATTTCTAATTGGATTAAAGAGTATTCAAATTTCCACACAGCCGACGATGATTTCATTTTTTTTGCTTCCAAATCAGCATTTTTATTTCTTGACTCAGTTGCTTATCACTTCGCTATACAAACCATTTTTAGCTCTTTTTTGGGAAGGACAGGGTACAGGTGCGTATTTTTGTTATCTAAAGTGTTTTCTAACTAAAACGAATATCATGGATTTCCTTGCAATTCTTTCATTATCATATCAAGAAATCTTATAAATTTTTCCACTTCAAAATGTTTGTGCATATGTGAGAAACTATAAACAAGACTGTTGTTAATTGGCATACAAGTTCAAGGCCCTTCGAAGATAAGAACCGAATAACATTGGCCGGCATAATCTCAATTGAAAAAGGAGTGCAAATCACTTAGGTATGAGTCAGCAGCGTCCATATATATCTATGGATATTACGTATTGTCTTGATTGTCTGTGTGTGCGACCCTCATTAGCACAAACAAAAAACCGAGCTCTAAACAAGTAGAGTTTAGTTGGAAAAGCAAACAGGGGGAAATATCAAAGGTCTGGCTTGTTTAGACTGGCCGCATAATATATACATACATACGCAAAATTCATAAATATTTACACAGTGCAATGCAGTTTTAGATTAGCGGAAGGTCGGTCCTACGCATAGGTGAGATTTTGCAGTTCATTTGAATTCTCCGAGCGATTCCTATTACATGATTCAATAAGCAAAGTTTCCATTTTAAGTGATTATCAAACAAATTAAATAGGAAGCCCCTCTGAGTGAGGCAATGAGGCATGCAATTTACAAACACATTAGGCACACACACACATACACTCACTCCTCTTCACTCGACAGATTTCCTCTCACTTACATGATATTGATATATCGTAGTCAGTATATTTGTATCTCTGGTAAAGTTCTGTGCATCTTGTGTCCATAGATTAGCCGGCGAAAGCAACAGACATCCATACTCCGGAAAGATTTGATCCAGTTGCCCTTGAGCACCACGTTTCACATTCTCCACATGCAGACAGTTGTGCTCCAGTGTGCGTTGACTGCAACAGACAAGTTTCATTATAATTTTTTTGATTGAATTAAATGTCACGACAATGTCAGGGTACCATTAAGGGTGGACATTTACAATACAATGGAAAACTATTTTTTTGGGGAAATTGTGAGACACTTTAAGAATTTGTATGAAATGTTACTGAATAACTGTGAAAATACTAGTTATTTAGGTGTATATTATGATATTATTCATTAAAATCTAATGGAAAACAAAAAGTTTCATTTATTTCGGCATATTTCCCAGTTCGAATTAGTTCATTTTCTTTTACAGAACAGAAATTTGTTCTTTTCAAACTCAACAGACAGAGGGAATCTTCTCAGACCGTACCCACCCAACATTTGACCAAGATCATTTTGGCAAAATGATTGTCATAGATGAGTTTGTTTTGAGCACCTTTCAATGACCTTGCAAAGAGTTGCCAATCTTGTGCGATTCAAAAGAAGACTCGAAAACTGGCTCATGCAAATGCTCGAAATGTGCTTTATCGTAGTACTACTCGAAAAAAAATGACGAATGACTTGAAAATGACTCCAAACTGATCAGAAAAACGGGTTAAAAACGACTCACCATGAAGTGTCGCCCGACAAAAGTATCATTTTCTCACGACTCAGAAAGACTATTTTAATCAGATTGAAGAATAAAACGAGTACATGCTAAGACTAACTTCGGCTGTACCGAAGTTTTTATACACTTGCAAGTGCTCGCTTAAATATTTTCAAAAAATTCCCTTTTTCCCATTTTCCGACCGATCGTTCGTATGTGAGCTATACGATATAGTCATCCGATTTGGCCAAAAATGTGTAAACATTATGTGAAAGCACGTGAAACAAACAAATACAAAATTGCAGGATGCTACCGATTAAAAACAAAAAAGGTTTTCTAACTAAAACTGTTTTTCTGACCTATCTTTTGTATGTCAGCTATACCATATTGCTGTTCGATTTTAATAAAACTTGGTAGAATTATAAAAAAACATAGTAAACCCACGATTACAAAGTTTGGAGACGCTTCCGTTGCAAAGAAAAAAGTTTTTCTCACTAAAACTAGTTTTCCGCTCGATTATTCCTATGGGAGCTATGGGATATAGTCATCCGATCCGGTCGGCTCCGACATATTAGTAGTGTGAAGCAAAAAGAAGACTCTGTGCAAAATTTCAGCTCGATGGCTTCAAAACTGAGGGACTAGTTCGCGTACGGAAAGAAGGACGGACAAAGCTCAATCGACTCAGCTCGTCACCCTGATCAAGAATATATATAGTTTATGGGGTCGGAAATGAATATATCAATGCGTTGCAAACTTCTGGGCAAAATTATAATACCCTTTGCAAGGGTATAAAAAGACTTGAATGTGATCAAAAAATACATAAAATGTAATGTATAAACCAGATATATCTGTCCGCCAGATACTCTGAAGAAGATCCAGTTTGTTTCAAATTGGACACGCCCCCTCTAAAGCAAAAATATTGAATTACTCCTGCAAAGGGCATAGCCGAATAAGCCTGGAACAAGTGCCGTGGGTTCGGGTAGCGCTTTTATTTCGAAAGAGGTTTAGTTCACAGAATTACAGGTTCGAATCGGTTCGGTACGGTTTGCAGCCCTGATTTACATACTCGCACAATCAAGTAGCTCGACTCATTCTCAAATAATGCTAAATCGCTTACTGAATATGGTCTATCCCTGAACGACATTAGTGGACACTTTAGTATTCACCTAGGATGGGTGCCTGGACACCGAAATATATGTGGCAACGAGTCTGTGGACACACAGTCCAGACCAGACACAACAACCGAGATCCTTTAAGACAAAACAAGAAAGAAAGTCGGTCAAGCCCGACTATAGCATACTCATGTACCAACGAAATTCTACGCTCAGCATAAATTTTGATGCTGCAGTAGTAGCTGAAAGCAGCGCTGCTTCTGCGCTGCAGCAGCGAACAGTCTTTTGATCATAATTCGAAAACCGTTCATCCAATCTTCACCATTCCTTTGGCTGGTCGATAAGTTATCCTTATTACTAAAATTAGTATCTCCGACATAAAGTATATATATGCTTGATCAGCATGACAAGCTGAGTCGATATGGCCGTTTCTGTGATATCCGCGATATCGCGACCAAACTTTGAACGAAGTCTTGTAGTACAAAAACGGTGCACAAGTATCAAAATCATGCGGATTGGATGACTATAGCATATAGCTGCAACAGAAATGTTCGGTCAAAAAACTAGTTTTAGTGAGTAAAACTTTTTTGTTTTTAATGCAAACGTCTGCAAACTCCTTATTTACTAGTATTCTATGTTTCTTCATGATTTTGCCAAGTTTGGTCCAAATCGGACATCTATATAGTAAAGCTGTCATACAAAAAGTAGTCTTAGTAAGAAAAACTTTTTTGTTTTTAAAGCAAACCTCTTTAAAATAGGCATATATTTATTTTATAAGTTCTCACAAAATTTCGTAAAGTTTTGGCATAATCGGATGGCTATAGGTTATAGCTGCCATAGGAAAGATCGGGTGAGAAACTAGTCTAAGTGAGAAAAACTTTTTTGTTTTTAATGAAAACGTCTCCAAACTTTGTATTTCTTAGTCTGCTATGCTTTTCAATGATTCCACTAAGTTTGGTTGAAATCGGACATCTATATAGTATAGCTGTCATACAAAAGTAGAGTCAGAAAAGTGTTATTAGTAAGAAAACTTGTTTGATTCAGTGGAAATGTCGTTCAAATCAGTTAGAAAAACATGCTGAGACTGTATACAAAATTCGGCCGAGCCGAAGTTAACTTTCCTCAAATTTTTTGATATTAAAATATACATTTTTTGTATTCTTTGGACGATTTTCGGGGGCATTGAATGCAAACTTAAGATTGACTTAACATTAAATGGATATTGTTATATCAAAAAATAATTGCATATATCTGCACAACTTTAGTATACCCTTTGTACTTCATGAGTAACGGGTATAAAAATTAGGTTTTATACAAAAAGTAGAATATAGTATTTTTTTCTAGCAACATTTTCAAACATAATTTGTTGTTGGGTTTAATGACCTTTTGTCATTAACCAAAAAACTAACATAATTTGTATATATTAAAGGGTTTGTTTAAGCAAGTCTGCAATACATACTCTGAAGTTCTGCAGAAGCTTCAAACTTAACGTGAAGTACAAAGAGCGGATCACAAACCGATTCCTAAGCTTTCCTTAACGAATAGATCGTTAAACTATTTTCTCTTTATTTTGGATTTTAGTTCCCCCGGTCACAAAACCTTCCTAGCTATCTTATTCATATTAGTTTTTCATAGTTTCTTAATATATTCTATGGTTTTCCACATTTGTTTCCCTTGAAAAATGTCCACCCTAGAGCTCAATTTATCCATATTAATGTAAATTTGTATGTACTCATACTGGGAGGTCACTTACTTTTCGCTACTCTGATGATTGCGCACAATTTCGAGCAATTTAAAAACTTCATAGAGCGGCGCACGAAATGCATCCATTAACTGCATCCCCTCTGACCAGGGTAAAACACTCGCCCTTAGCGTTATCTGTTGCACATAGAAGAAGGCCGGACTGCTTTGGGCCCAGGGTAACACCGGTGGTGGAAGAGTCCGATCCGTGGCACTGGCATTGACAAGCTGCGGCGGCGGCGGCGGTACAGAAGGATTGGGGGGTAAAGAAGCTGTAGTCGATTGTCCACTTTGATTGTGAGCCGGCGCTGGCGCTGCCGCTGTTGGTGCTGTTGGCCCCTCGCCAAACCGACCCTCATAGGGCAGCACAATCTTGGTGGGTATGGTTCCCGGCAACGGAATATTAATCAGTGGATAGCTATAAAAGAGAGAGAGACGGAAGAGAGTAGGTTAATTGAAGTGTTCATTGCTAATTTACTAGACAACGGCTATTTTAAGACCCGGCGCGTGTTTTCTCTCTACGCTTTGTCATCTAAAAGCGTGTCGAAAGGAAGCATTCCCGAATGTATTTACCTAGCACAATGTAGATTTGATTCTGATTTATCAGCTTTATATGTTCAAGGTTAGCAGGCCATGATTATAGACAATAACAAAAATGAATGAATAAAAAAAAATTGAAAAGAAAATAATGCACAACCCAAGTCGCTGACCACTGATAAGGGCACAGGCAACCAGAAGAGACGCCAGCGATGAATTTCATTATGGGTTGATAACACTTGGCAACTAAGGAAATTTTTTAATAAATAATGTTTATGGAATTGCCACTATAGCTATTTACTGATTGGGATACAAGTCATCCATGTTAAGGGGGTGTGTCCAGAAATATCTAGAGGTGAAATCTTTAAATGCTTGACTAAATTGTAAACAATTTTTCCATTTCTGAAGTTTTAATGGGTCCCAATAGCTCTGCGATTTCAGTTTCCTCATAAAAGCTAGGTTTTTTGTCTTATTTTGTATTAGTATTAAGCACTCCAATTATGTTTTTATCACTAAAGCTCAATAACCAAATGATCTTCATCGGTAAAAAAAATGCATTAAAACTTGTTAGGACAAAATTTAATCACTTAAGAGAAAGCAAAGCTAACTTCAGTTGGGCTAAACATTTAATCGTATTAATTTGAAACGAAAAAGCTAAGCTAAGTTCGTCTATGCCGAAGTTTTTATACCCTTGCAAGTGCACGCTTAAATATTTTCAAAAATATGCGTTTTCCCATTTTCCGATCGATCGTTCGTATGGGAGCTATATAATATAGTCATCCGATTTGGCCAAAATTTGGTAAAAATATGTGAAAGCATGTAAAACGAACAAATACCAAATTGCAGGATGCTACCATTTAAAACAAAAAATTTTTTCTAACTAAGACTGTTTTTTAGACTTATCTTTTGTATGGCAGCTATACCATATAGTTGTCCGATTTTAATAAAACTTAATAGAACTATAAAAAAAAACATAGAAAGCTTACGATTACAAAGTTTCCATTGAAAAGAAAAAAGTTTTCCTCATTAAAACTAGTTTTTCGACCTATTGTTCCTATGGGAGCTATGAGATATAGTCATCCGATCCGGTCGGTTCCGACATATTAGTAGTGTGCAGCAAAAAGAAGACTCTGTGCAAAATTTCAGCTCGATACCTTTAAAACTGAGAGACTATTTGGCATAGAAACAGACTGACAGACAGACAGCTCGTCACCCTGATCAAGAATATATATAGTTTAAGGGGTCGGAAATGAATATTTCAATGCGTTGTAAACTTCTTAAAAATTACAACAATTGATATGTTTTAAAGATTTTGTTTTAAAAATTTGTATTGGGTTCTCGAGTCGTATGATTAATTTTTTTCAACTCGCAAGTAACTCTCAACACATATTCCTAGTGTCGGCAAAAAACAGTTTGGATACGGACACAACGAAAAGAGGGAGCGAAAGACACCTTCGGTTCTGTTTTTGCTCAGACACATTTTTTTTCGTTTCTGTTTCTCTCGTGTCTTTCACTGACCGTTTTGCCGAGAGCAAACTTTCAAAGTGTTTTTTGCGTATGTATGAGTGATTTTGTGTTGCTCACGTGTACATACACACTTATACATACACACAGCCTACCAAATGCACAAAACAAAAACACTTTTTGCAGACACTTATTGTGTTCTGGTCATTTGCAGACAGTTTTCTGATGAGCACTCGCTCTAAAGTGTTTCTGTCAGTGGTTTTCGGCAGACCGACTCGTTTGTTTTGCTCAACAGAAAACAGTAGAGGAGCGAAAATAAGTGTTTCGCTCAGTGAGAGAGCGTTTGTGCTGCGTTTTTTTCTGTTTTGTTCTGAGGCTGATAGCATTTGAAACAAGAAAGAAAGTCGGTCAAGCCCGACTATAACATACTCTGTACCAAGAAAATTTTTCTTTTGATCATAACTCGAAAACCGTTCATCCGATCTTCTTCATTCCTTTGGCGGATCGATAAGTTATCCTTATTACTAAATATGTCCAGAAGGAACAAGCCATCTATCTTCAAAACTGTGGGAGATATGACGTTTTTTCTAAATTGCGGGGGCGGGAGGGGGCGTGGCCAAAATTGAAAATAAACTTGATCTACCTGCAGACATTAGAAGCATATGTCCCATACATGTCAAACCTCTATCTCTTACCATCTCTGAGATCTGTGCGTTCATACGGACAGACAGACGGACAGACGGACATGACGGACATGACTCGGCTGTTGATGCTGATCAAGAATATATATACTTTATGGGGTCGGAGATGCTTCCTTCTGGATGTTACATACTTTTGCACAAACTTATAATACTCTATGTACCTACGGTACAGAGTATAAACACTTTTTGCAGACACTTATTGTGTTCTGGTCATTTGCAGACAGTTTTCTGATGAGCACTCGCTCTAAAGTGTTTCTGTCAGTGGTCTTCGGCAGACCGACTCGTTTGTTTTGCTCAACAGAAAACAGTAGAGGAGCGAGAATAAGTGTTTCGCTCAGTGAGAGAGCGTTTGTGCTGCGTTTTTTTCTGTTTTGTTCTGAGGCTGATCGCATTTGAAAAAAGTGTTAACACTCAATTGCGAGCTCTGATAGTGCGTGAACATTTGTGAAGCGTGCATAAATCGTGAGTGACGCAAAACTCTTTAACTTTCTTTGCGGCACACTACTAATATGTCGGAACCGACTGGATCGGATGACTATATTAATAATACAAATAAAATGAAAATAAATAATAAGTGATTCGTGCTTAAGGAGATTTTATTTCGCGAATCGTTCTTGACGTGACGCAGCCAGCTCTAACCAAAACAAAGATTTTCTCACTAGGAGAATGGACATATACCAGTGTTTAATTCGAATATGGTACATGATCCCTCTTCAATAAAGTTAATTGATATTAGAGCCCCAAGTTCCTACTTCTTTTCAATAAAACGGATTGGATTCAACTCAAATCTTTTTAGTACACAACACAAATACCATATTCGAATTCGACTAATCTTGTCGATAGTGAAACCGACCGGCTTGTTCCGACATACTAATGTTTGTGCTTATTAGCTACAGAGCTGAGAGACTAGTTGGTGTAGGAAAAGACAGACAGATCTGCTGTCTCTTACATACATTTGCACATAACAATACAAACTGTGTACCCACCCTAGGTTAATGAGGTCGAAGTTCTAGGAAGAGAAAATAATTTCTATGCCTTAGTAAATTACAAATCTACATTTACGAGTTTATAGATTAATCCCAAGATATGCCCATTGACTTGACTTCCATTTGGGCCAAGTGTCTATAATTACAGTCGGGCAGTGTAACGTGTATTTAAATGATAATGTATTGCTTACATTTGCAGTTAGATAATATTATTGATTAGCACTAAAAGTTTTTGAGCCCCGCCAAAATGCGTCAATGGATTCCACATATGTCTGTATTGTATGTATTTGTATGTATTACAATGTGTCTTATATATTATATATACAAAATGGATTTGGATTGTACTCTTTCCTGTCCGATTTGATAAGCAAAAATCAAATGGCGTTTAGTGCATCAAATATGTATAAAATCAATTGATTAGTAAGCAAATCTGTATGTATTTAAATTAGTTAATTATATTAAACTGTGCGACACTTAAATTGACATATGAACAGAATCAATAAATTGTGAAACTAAAGGCATCAGGTAGCAACACCTTATACCCAGCTTGAGTTCGCGTTTAATGGGCATATTTGTACTATAATAACAACACACAGATTCAATATTTGTTGCTAGCTAAAAAAAAAAGGTGAGAGATTTAAATTGTTTCACTTAAGTCAAGCCTCTTATGGGCATGTGGTCAATACACCGCCCATAAAGATAAAACTTACAATAGTTGGATTGTTTGGTAGACCACACTATAAAATTGCCTAAGTTTTTAATTTTATGCATATCCTGAACGTTAAAAAGTGACCTCAAGAGATGGTTATATGCAAAGAGAAGCCGCCTTTTTTGAACCCACAATATCGAGACGGGCCATAAACTGGAGATAACAAATTAAGAAAGTCGGTCAAGCACGATTATGACTGTACCTCGCAAAGTTTCTATAATATTTACCACACTAAGTGCCTAGCAGCCGCTCATGCTATAAAGCTGGGCATTACGACAGAGGACACCTGCAGGAAATGCATGGCACCTAAAATCGCAGATACTCTAGAACACCTCATTTGCAGCTGCACAGCAATTGCCACGATAAGATTAAGATTTATGTACACCACACGGTTCGCTTCTTTGAAAGAAGCGGCCAAGAGAGGCCCCCAAAACCATTATTGGCATTCTCCAAAACGTCAAAGATCCTCCTGGATTTGTAAGTCAAACATACCCAAATAATTACCCGCCCTCATTAAGGACATTAGGGTCTATTTCTACGGAACTAACTAACTTAACCACACAACGTGTTTAAAGTGCTGCCAAACGCTGTTCCAGCCAGTGCTGCCCAGCATAAGTGTTTTTGTTCTAAATAACTCGAATATTGTTTATCCGAAAGTCGTGAATATGTTTGTAACAGGCAGAAGGAAGCATCTCCGACCCCATAAAGTATATATATATTCTTGATCAGTATCAATAGTCGAGTCGATTTAGCCATGTCCGTCTGCCTGTATAAACACCTAGATCTCAGAGACTAAAGGAGTTAGAGCCACTTAATTTAAAATGTAGACTAGTATTGTCTGCAGGTAGATCAAAGTTTGTTTCAAATTTTGGCCGCGCCCTCTCCCGCCCCGCAATAAAAAAAAATCTCCTACATTTTTTAAGATATCGAGCTCAGATTTTTCAGTCTGTGTGGCCAATATCTACAATCTCAAAAACTTTCATAAAGATCGGATAATAAAGGGCAGATTTAAAAAAAATGTTGCATACTAATCTAAGCCGCATGAGGTTATTAAACACTAATAGCCCTGAGTAACGGGTATTTCGAAGTCGGGTAGGGCCGACTGTAACATACGCTCTCGTTTCTCCTATAGATGTCGAGGTTTTATCTCTTACCATTTCGTAGATCTGGTTGTTCATACGGAGAGTCAGACGGATATGGCTATATCGACTTGGCTTGACTTGGCTGTGGATGCTGATCAAGACAGAGTGTATTATAGTCGGTCTTGATCGACTTTCCAACTTGTTTATCTTAATTTTAGCCCATTACGATACGAAAAGTTATTTCTTAAAAACGGAAAGCTCGATTTTGATTTTAAACCTATGGTTTCTTGGGCAAACCTTTTTAGAATTCATCGTAGATTACGATTTTGGTAACAGCTTTGTCGCGAAACAAAATTTAACCACTCTAATATGCAAATTTCGAGACCGTAAACATTCGTGAAGTGTCCATAGATCGTGCATGAATCACGATTCGAAATGGTGATGACGATGACTTCAAAATCTTTAAAAAATTACTGGCGTAAGAAGATTTTTCTTTCGTAAATTGTTCGTGACGCCGAGCTCTATAATCTCTCAAATTTTTATAAAAATCGCATAACTAAAAGGCAGAGTTATAATAATTGTTCCTTTCTTTTAAGAACAGCATACGCTGTCTGCTAAGATAATGTTAGTATATTTACTTAAATGATAATGCTCAGTTATGTTGGGTTCTTACCCACATGATTTTGTTCTTGACAACTTGATTGGGTCAAAAACAGGGATGCAAACCGGTTCTGAACCGAACCGGTTTTGAACCGAACCGAACCGCTTATTCCAGCTGGTGAACCGAACCGCAAACCGAACCGGCTTCCTTTCAGAATTGCTGAACCGAACCGAAAACCACACATAAAAACGGTTCGGTTCGGTTCAGTTCACTGACGAGTTTTAAGACGGAAATCGCTTTTCTCTAGCCAATAATGCTTATTAATTTGGGAATTTGAAACGCTTCTTTGAGATAATTTTTTATACATTTACTTCGACTCTCTACATGCTTAGCGATGCCGGATCGATTTAACTTTTAGGGATGACTTGATGAAAATTTAAGAACATTATATAATCCTGCAAGTCTTCTACAATTGCCCTTCGATCTCCTAATACACCTGCCATCAATTTACATTGTTTCCTTTAGATGGACAATATAATCAATGTCTGTAGTACTTCTTTACCTTAATTCAATCTTAGCTAGGTGAGTTTTTTATTCTTTTCTATTCTAGCCAACATTCTCTGTTTTCGAATTTCATTCCTTTATTAACTTAAAATCCGACATAATAAATTTTAGACATTCTTCTTAAAATCCTTAAAAATATTCAAAAAGAATATAGGAATTCAATTTGCAAAGTGTGCGAAAAGTCACATTACAATAGATATCATTATATCTCATAATGTGCCGCCTTTGTGAACCACTGAACCGAACCGAAACCGCGGTTCAGTCAGGTTTAAAAACCATGTAATGAACCGAAACGGCGGTTCAGAAATTGCGTGAACCACTGAACCGAACCAGTGCTTATATTCAAGTGGTTTGCATCCCTGGTCAAAATGATACATAGAGGTGTTCGTATTGGCAACATTCTTGTATTCTTGTATCCATTAAATACTTTATATTGGTTTTGTTAACATTGTAAAAAAGGAAACGTTGTACATGTGATTGGAAAAATTTGTTTGAACAAAATTAGATTAGATGATGTTCCTTTTATTTTGAAAGTTTTTTTCTTGATTGATTGCAGTATGATAAATAATGTATTTTTCCACAATGTGTCAATTAATTAAGAACGCTTTTCAACAGCAATTGAGCATTTAATAAGGCTGAAAGAGTTTCTAATTTGATGAAGTATTATGGCAAATTGGTGGACAATTTATCACAATGCTACCGGGGAATATTTTTATATTTTCTGTAATTTCCATTAAAAACCTCAGAAGTACTTTTATTTATCCATTTTAAAAATTAACTATAATACATTAAACTAATAATAATACTATAATTCATTTTAAAGTGGGAAAGTGCTAGAGTCGAGGCCTTGGGCAAGTTTGTTTATATTCTCTAACCAAAGCTCCCATATCGATTATGTGGTCTCTGGTTGTCTCTAAGGTCTCCAGATATGTCTGCTTGCTACTTAACCGAGACGAATGCCAAGTTCATTCCCCGCTTCATCGTTTAAAGCTGATTTTTGTTTTTGTTAGTGGCAACAATTGTCACGATACCCTGTACGATAGGCAAAATAATCGATACTTTGCCGAATCAGTACTCAAAAAGTCACGGATGCAGTTGCATTAAACTTGAATGCAACTTTTGTGTACAATTTCCTGTTAATTCATTAATAAATAAGAAAAAACTACTGCATCTGTGTATTGCTAGTATAGAGTTAAACATAAACTCGGTCAGAGCAACAAAAACTGGGCATAAGGTGTTGCTACCTGATGCCTCTAGTTTCACAATTTATTGGGCCCGTTCAAAGGTCAATAAAAAGTTCAATTATGTGGCACTATGTTGTACAGATAAATTATTTGAAATTTGATTAAATAAGTCCTAGTCTACCATCATGGCACTTATGTCAAATTCATCCAATTTTTTTTAATTATGTACCTATATTTACTTGTGTGAACTTAGCTTTCAGCTAGAAACTTGAAGCTTGATTCACCTTTTGTCGTTAACCCAAAAAAGGAACATAAAAGAAAACAAAATCTGTTGACTTGCTCAAAAATTCTGCTGATAGTCCATATTTTGGTGTTAATAGATTTTTATCAACTAAACTAATGTCTAGACTGGTGACTGGCTGCAGATGTTTTCATAGAAATTATTTCCATAATTAAATATGCCAAACATGTGGCGAATTCTCACTGTGTTGTTCTGGATCAGCCTTATTTGGGGGAAGATGATTAATAAGAATAAACCGCAATTATTATTAAAAATAGATTTTTTTTTGTATGATTAAATTAACAAAAAAAAGCAATATACTGGTTACTCAGCGGAATTATTGTTTCATATTATTATTTGTATTATTAACACAGCATTAACATTAATGTAAGCTTATCAACATTATGTAAGCAAACATAGCATGATGATTTGAAAACGATAATTTTATTGGGAGATTAATAGTACCATAGCCGATAATTTTCATGTAGAGTCGATTATAAACCGGTTTTCTGATAAATTTCGAATAATTTCCGAGTCTTTTTCGAATCGTACGAATAAGCCACATTTAAGGAAAACATTTTCTGTTTTTCTTTATCATATTCGAGACTTTTCAGAGTCCTCGATCTGATTAAAATAGTCATAAATGAGCTCGTTTTCTGATCGAAAATTATACTTTTACTTCTTAAAGATGCGATTTTAACTCATTCTTCTGATCACTTTCAACTCTTTTTCGAGTCATTTGAGAGTCATTCCAGAGTAGTATTTCAATAAAACACATTTTAAGCATATCCAAGAGCCTTTTATGGGACTTCTTTTAATTAAACATGTTAGAAATCTCATTTTAAACAACGAAAGGGCTCGAAAAGGATTCATCAAGGTGATTTTTGTTAAAATGATCTTCCAAATGTTGGGTGGGGAGTTTTTTACGAGGCCTATTTTAGATCGCACATGATGGTACTGTCTTAATAATCATCCAAGTGTCTTGGAAATGACTTAAAAAGGTGATTTTGTAAAAAATACCTTCCAAATATTGGGTGGGAATTTTCTTAGCGAACATTTTACATAATATTTGATCACATCCTTCGAGTCTTTCGATTTTTTGGACTGATTAAAATAATAATAAATTCTATCGATTTCTGATACTGATACTAAACGATACTTTTGTAGAGAGAAAATGGGAGCCTAACCGTGATTCATATTGAAGAGTCGTTTTTAGCCCTTTCTTCTGATAAGTTTTTACTCATTTCCTAGACATTTTTGGCTCTTTTTCGAGCCTTAGTTTTATGGTTCACGAAATCAATCTCTTTTTAATCTCATCAAAGTGATTTGTATTAAAATAATCTTCCAAATGTTAGGTGGGCTAGGTCATGTGTTAATTCTTTGTTTATAAATTTAAATTTCAAATTAATACTAAACTAATAATTATGTCTGGGAAGTGCCGAAAACCCCACAAAAAAACATAAGGGAGTTCTAACCTGATGCTCTAATTAAAATTGAAATGTTAAAAAGTTAAAAACAATTGAAATTAAATCAACAGTAAACAGATCAACATTATTACTTTTTCGTTTTGGCTCGAATTAAGCAAAAACCATTCACGCAAAGGTTTTTAACCTGATGACGCGCATTAAATATACACTTTTTAATATCGAAGAATTTTTCTTTGGCCTTTTACATACATTTTTACGACATTAATATAACCTTTTCTCGTAACCATTTTAACTTTTTTTCCTACGAGTAACGGTATAACAAAATTTAAATATCCAATAACACATCATTCAATTGTAATAAAAGGTAGTAATAAATTAAAGTCCAAATAACAATTTTTTAAATTTATATTGATGAGATAAGATTTTCTCGAGAAGCGTTAAGGGAATTCCCATGAAGATAAGGCTTATAATACTCATGGTTGCTCATACTTAAATCGTAAAGTTCAGAGGTTCATTTGCTTGGATGAACCAATTGTTTGTTTACTATTTAAGCTTAGCAATTAAATTGTTCATTAGATGTACATAACATAATGATCACATTGTAGCTATTTTATCTATTGTTTCAAGAAATTATTAATGATAAACTTTCGACACAGGTGCGACCCAAACCGGAATTTAGTTCGTGGTTCGGTTCTTTTTAAAACTATCGGCATCCCTGCAAATTAGTCCCTGACTGCCAGCAAATTTAAAGGAACTGACAGAGATTTGTTTCTTTAAATAAGTCGAACACGATAAATGATTGTAATTCCTTACTAAGAGAACCATTGTCGAAGAATGGGAAAATTGAACCCTTACTAGTATATAAAGAGCTCACTTAACTTTACAAGAACAAAGAATAGCGTGTTTATTTCAATTATTATAATTTTAAGCAATAGTTTGCTAAGCCTAGAAATATTCATTACCGACCCTATAAACTATATATATATAATTCAGGAATGCAAATCGGTTCTGAACCAAACCGAACTGCCTATTCCAGCTGATAAGGCGAACAGCAAAACTAAACCGGCATTCTTATGAAAATGCTGAACCGAAAGCCACAAAGCCAAGCGGTTCGGTTCAATTCGTACAAATTGTGGTAATTTTGATTGTTTTCCAAAGATAAGTCCAAATCGATTCCAGATTTGTTTTTCAAAACATGCGATCCCTTACTTCTATAACAATTGTCCACCGACTTCTTGATATACCTGTCATTAGTTAATATTCCATCTTTGGAAGTTGCTGGTCGATTTGTGCGCTTTTCCCATCCTTTAAGGAACGACATACAACTTTATTAAGTTTGCTTCACCGCTTAAAACCCGTCTTAGTATTCTGTCGTGCTATTTTACCTCAATCCAACAGTGAAATCGTTTTGCATTTTTTAAATGTTCTCTAGAAATTCAATTGCGGATTTGATGAAAAGAAAATAAATCAATATATTTCAAATGACAAATACAAAGGTCCATCAAAAGACTCCTTAGGTTTGCAAAAACATTTTAGTTTGAAATAGCTTTCTCTGCTAAATGTTCAATATTTAAAAGAGTTGTTTTTAACATAATCCTGGGGTTTAATACCTCTTTTAACCTAAACTAGTACTCTGTTATATGTTTGAAGCCTACCTACATAGACAGACTGTACCACACCTAGAACTATGTATTTTTAAGCTCTCGCATCTTCTGAAGTAAAAACAAGTAAGAAAGTCGATCAAGACAGACTGTAATATATTCTGTACCTCACAAAGTTTGTGTTAAGGTGTGTGAAGTGCTGCCCATGGGGCCGGTGCTATTATAATTTTATGTTTCCCTTAAACTCGACTATTGTTCATCCAATCTTAACCGTTCCTTTGGCGGGTCGATATATTATCCTGATTACTTAATATGCCCAGATGGTGCGAACCTTCTATCTATAAAAATGTGAGATTTATGATACTTTTATCCAATTTTTGGTCGCGAGAAGGGGTCTGACTGAAAGAATAAGAAGTTTTTGTCCCAAAAATGTCAATCTTATACAGTAGAGACTCGCAAAAGTTGTCAAACTGCTGCCTGAAATAGAAATATTAGCTTCAAAAAAAAGACTCATAAAAGTTAAGTAAAAACTCAACTTTTTAGAGACACATGTAACTTTTCCGTATACTTAACTTTTGCGAGTCTCTACTGTATCTCCTAATATCACTGAGATCTGTTTGTTCATAAGGTCAGCTGAAAAAGAATATATTTAGTCGACTTAATTCTTGTAAGCTTGCTTCAAAAGTCCATGCAGATTCTTGTTAAATCTGTTTGATATACTGAAGAAAGGGTTTTTTTCGGCGATGAGATTTGACAAAATTTTAGCTGAAGTTGGGTCAAGTTTCTTTCCCCTTAGACTTGATCAAATATACAATTAGTCATGACTAAACCACTAAACCGAACCGAAGCAACGAATTATTTGCTATCCAGCTGAGTGTAGTACAGTCTCTTATTTTTATTGCTTATATTTCAGCATCGAACGGATCGAATAACTATATTTTATAGCTGACAAGTGAGAAAAACAGTTTTTTTTTATCAATATTTTAAATTAAGCACTTCCAAGGTAGCTTAGTTTTAGTCCTTTCTTTATTTCTTTTGTTTAAACTAGCTCTGACCTAACCTCGCCGACCGCTAGGGTACAGAAAAAATATCAATTTATTTAGAATTTGTTCAAAATTGTACTAAAAGCTCTTTGTAACTTCCGAGCATTTAAAAAAAATGTTGGAAGATAAAATAGGCTTTTGAATTACTCTTTCCCATCCATTTCCAATATTTTAACTAAGAAAAAAATCCAGAAAAAATCTACAATGAATTCGTAGCTTAGTTTGGAAGACCCTGAGTAAACTTATGTCACTTATGTCTGTGCCCCATCTATGCAGTCAATCTTCTAGCCTCTGTCTTCCAGTTCGTGTACCGCTTGGCTCTAATCCAAAATAACAATTTGACATTAAGCTCTATGACAACCCATTTGAAAACACAGACACAACATTATTTAGTCACGCTCTGTTGATCAGGCAAGGGATATGTATGTAAATTAGACATGCAATTATCCCTGGGGGTGGTTGCATCCCCGTAGGCTAGTGTAAACATACTCGTAGCTAGATAGATATGCTCTTTCCAGGAACTCCCTTTAGGAACCGTTACTCACCATGACAACAAAATCGCCATCAGTGCAATACTGCTGGCGCAAGTCGGATAGCTGGTCAGGAATAGGCCATGCTTGTAGTAGAAATGCGCTACCGAAGCCGGCAAGCCCGCTGACGACGAGGAAGCCGCTGAAAATTGCTTTGCGGCCGCTGGTGGGGCAATTTTTGGTAATTTGCCGGTGCCATTCGATGTGGTTGTTGTTGTGGTGGCTGCTGCGGCGGCTGCGACTCTGCCAGAGCCATCTGTTGCGGCGGCCATGTTGTCAAAGAATTTACACCAAAACACACACTCATACACACACGCACACACACACACACACACACACGAACTGTGAACTTTGTTTAGGAGTAAACAATATGCTTGTTTCGGGTTTGTTTCGTTTGGATTTATAATTTTTTGCCTAAGTAAATTACGCAATTTTGCATATTATTTGTATATATTAAAAGCTTCGTTGTTGTATTTGTTGTGGTTTCACTATCTCGACACATTTTGTTGTTGTTTCACAAGTCGCGGGGCGCATTCTTCAAGTTTTCTATTGATTTTTCTTTTTCTTGCGCCTCATTTACACACACACACACACACAAGCGAGCTGTTGTTGCAATTAATTTACGTATTCGGGCATCTTCTTCTTCGCACAAACATCGTACACACCCCCCACATTCACATTCCCCGCTGCGAACGCCATCATCGCCGCTGCTACTCTCAATTAAATTTGCGTATTGTTATCAAATTATCATAAATATAAGCTTAAGTATTGCTTTTTATTCTTTTGCATTTATTTTTGAATTGTATTATCAATTGGTCAGCACTTTTTTCCTTGCCGTTTTGTGGTTTGCGGCGCATAAAAAATCCAACTGTGAATTGTGCTGCTTCTTCTTGGCGAGAACTTCACTTTCTTCTTTCGATTTGTTACCAAGTTGCGGCTTTTGCCAAGTGGGTTTGTGATACAAATTTGGGTTTTTATTGAACACGTTTTTTTTATTAAACAAATGAAAATTATGCCGCGATCCGACGTCACGCACACGTTAAAATAGAATGCTACACGACAAATGAGTCAGTTGTAAGCAGGCCCTGAGCGGCAGAGCAGCGGAACTAGTTCGTTTACGAACCAAAACAATGAACAGCTGGGCAGCTAGAGATGACAGTGTGTCGATTACGTTGTGTGGTTGGTAGTTGGAACCATTCAAGTTTTTAAGTTGTATTTCAATCTTAATTCCCGCTCTTGCTCTTCGTTTCACTTAGGAACTGCCCGCTAAGTATAGTAAGTTAAGATTATTAAACAATAGCAATTTTATTCTAAGTACGGAATATACCGTTGTGGCTACTGTAATGGTTCAAACTTATCGATAGTTGATGCCGTCAGTCCCAATATAAATCACTTTTGAACTAGCTCCCTACAGTTCTCTATTTAGGCGCTCGATTCAAATCCAAGTCATTCATTCTTCATTTTTGATTAATTATATTTGTTCTCTTACAAGTTACAGAAATTTACATGTTCCATTGCATTAATGTCATATTTGACTTTAAACCAAAAATAAATTACATAAATTTCTAGTTAATTGAACAATTTGAAAACTTTAGAACTGTTATTAGAGTACTTTTATAAATATATATATATTTATTTATTTATTTTGTGTCGAAGTATAACCTCAATGAGCATGAATTCTGACTTAATTGTATATTATTTATGTACACCGGAAATCCTCTTATGGCGAAGGGAGGGGGGTCTACCTACAAAAACAAACAGTATACGTTTAAGTTGAACCGAAAAATTGATGTAGACGAAGTTCATGAATTGACCCTCATAATCGACAATGTACAATGCTAACTCCGTGACTGGGGCCGGTACTAGTCGATCTTAGTTGTGGGCATGGTATATTCGGCTGTTAGGGCCTGGATATCGTTATTATCATGGGAATGATGCACACCAGCCTGAACCTGCGAGTTGTAGCGATGCCGCATGAGGCTCTCCTCGGCCGCCTCCTCCGCCGTGCCATACTCCGGATGATTTTGATGATAGCCCGCATGTGCCATACTTTCACAACCAATGCCGGCATTATGCATGCCATTCTCATTCTCAGTGGAACGACACTTGCGAGAGCCCAGCAGGAATACAGTGCCTTTGTTTAGGAGTGGACAGAGCAAGGTCTGATGGCAACAGGCAAACAGTCTATAGTTGGGACCCTGAAAAGGGTCCGACACGGCGGCACACAGCATATGATCCAAATTGATGCCGGTTAACTGTTTGAAAAGAAACGAAGAAAAAAACATGGTTAATTAAATACGAAAATATTTATAAATATCAAATTACACCCAATAGCTTGTCGCCCAAAATAAATTTAGCCACAAGGAACATATCCGGATATTACCTCAAATTCTAGATATCAGACCTTTGGAAAGTCTTTGGTTCGTTTCTCGGACCGATTTCATTACATATCAAACTTAAGGGTTTGGTTCGAAGCTTGGTTCACGAATTATTAGATTATTAAGACATTTTTGATAAACAAAAATAGAGGAAAAGTTAACTTCGGCTTAGCCGAAGTTTGTATACCCTTGCAGCACGCTTTTTAACTTATTTGAAGGAAATATCCACTGAAAACAAACAAGTTTTCTCAATAAGACTACTTTTCTGACTCTACTTTTGTATGAAAGCTATACTATGTAGATGTCCGATTTCGACCAAATTAGGCGGAATTTGTCCTTTGAACTATGGCATTCATATTCCTATGCTAGACGCATCATTCTTTTCAAAAATATTTCTTATTATACCCTTACAGAGGGTATATTGAAATTGTCCAGATGTTTGTAACGCATAGGAGGAAGCATTTCCGACCACATAAAGTATATATATTCTTGAACAGCATGGCGAGCTGAGTCGATATAGCCATGTCCGTCTGTTTCTATGCTATCTCCTCCGTCAGTTTGAAAGCTATCGCGACCAAACCTTGCACATTTGTCGGAACCGGCACCGGAACCGAATCGAATGACTATAACATATACCGATCGGTCGAAAAACTAGTTCTAGTGAGAAAAACCGTTTTATTTTCAATGCACTCGTCTTTAAACTGCGTATTTTCAAGTTCTCTATGCATTCCCATGATTCTACTAAGTTTGGGCGAAATAGGACATCTATATAGTATAGCTGCCATAGAAAAGTAAGGTTAGAAACATAATCTTAGTAAGAAAAACTTTTTTGTTTTCCAAATGAACCTCTTTACAATTGGAATTTTATTTTATAAGCTTTCCACAATTCTTTAGAGTCTTGTCAAAATCGGATGACTATAGGCAAAAGCTGCCATAGAAATGATCGGAAAACTAGTTCTAGTGAGAAAAACTTTTTTGTTTTCAAAGAAAAACCCCTCCAAACTTTGTGTTTCTTAGTTTTGCCATGCTTTCCCATGGTTCCACTAAGGTTCGTTGAAATCGGAAATCTATATAGACAAGTAGAGTCAGAAAAGTAATCTTAGTGAGAAAAACTTGTTTGTTTTCAGTGGAAATGTCCCTCAATTTGGTTAGAAAACGAACTGCAAGGGTATACAAACTTCGGCAGAGCCGAAATTAACTTTCCTCTATTTTTTTTGATAAAAATAATTTAAAAACAATTTAAATTGACAAATTTTGTTATTTGCACATCGAATTTTAGTTAACCCTTTTATATTCCCAATGATGGAAATCTCAACTTGAGAATTACAAGCGGTGGTTCTTTTGCAAAATGTCAGATATATATTGATGAATAATTTTAGGAAATTCAATATATGTAGTATTTTAACCGTCAACCTTAGCAGCTGTCAGCTGGTTGATACGGCATTGCAATGCAATCGTGATCAAGTCCAAAGGTGGAGCTGTTTTAACTGGTTACGTGCAAAGATTTTCGACATCTGAACTTGATTTTGCGGCACAAAAAATGTCAAATCTTACAATGGAAATGTAAAATTATACGTAGCCAGAACCAAAACAGGAAACGCTTATTTCAAATTTTTTTGAGAACCAAAATTCGCAAGTTTATCGTTTGGGATGAAGTGAACTGAAACATTGAACCGGTTTAGCTTCAGTTTGGGGTTTGTACCTCTTCTTCAGTTTAAGTAATGTTAAAAAAAGACCTGAAAAAGATCCATTAGGACTGGATATGTCTTAAATAAACCTTTAATTATCCAACGGTGCTGAAAATCATCCAAAGAATGATCAATCTTCATACCCTATGGATGGTTTTCAGCACCGTTGAAATAACCAAAGAATTTTGTAAGATATATCCAGTTGAAATGGATACGGAAAACCATCCAATATTGTGTAATATCCTTTTTATACTCTGTACCGAAGGTACATAAAGTATTATAAGTTTGTGCAAAAGTTTGTAACATCCAGAAGGAAGCATCTCCGACCCCATAAAGTATATATATTCTTGATCAGCATCAACAGCCGAGTCGATATAGCCATGTCCGTCTGTCCGTCCGTCCGTCTGTCTGTCCTCATGAACGCACAGATCTCAAAGATGGTAAGAGATAGAGGTTTGACACGTATGGGACATATGCTTCTTATGTCTGCAGAGAGATCAAGTTTATTTTCAATTTTGGCCACGCCCCCTCCCGCCACCGCAATTTAGAAAAAACGTCATATCTCCCACAGTTTTGAAGATAGATGGCTTGTTTCTTCTGGACATATTTAGTTATTAGGTTAACTTATCGATCCGCCAAAGGAATGAAGAAGATCGGATGAACGGTTTTCGAGTTATGATCAAATTTTCTTGGTACAGAGTATGTTACAGTCGGGCTTGACCGACTTTCATTCTTGTTTTTCCCTGTGTGTCTGCACATTCTCTAGTTTTGGCTGTGATATCGAAAATTGTAACTTACTATGGATAGTGGAGAGAGTAGTATGAAATGGTAGAACAGCATAAAAGCAGTGCCTATTTTGGTCCAATGAAAGTCACCCAAATCTTCGATGGTATAGGCTCCTGTAAAGAGAGTTTCTTCAAATTAAGAAAATTTTCCCCTTCATCACACGTTTCCACTCACCGCTTCTTAGAAAGTAAATCGGTATAATATACAGCAAAGCATGTTGTATCCAGTAGGTAGCCTGCTCAAAGGGATATGTGCGTCCCTCCACCTCGGGAAAGATAAAGGCCAGAAAGGGTCCATTCAGATTACTCATTTGTATGCGAAACAAAGCTGTTGTGGTCTTGGTAGGCTTTGCCGCCAGCAGATAGATCTAAGAGTTAACCACATTCTAATTGAAAAATGATTTCCTTGTGAGGCAACAGAATTTACTCACCTGCAGACACGTTTGCACATGACATGGATTCAGGGCAAAGATCATGGAATGTCCTGCCAGCTTGAAACCCATCTCAATGCCAAAAACCATAGACATGGCAATGAGTAGGCACATTCGGGTGGCACTATGCGGCTTCTGCAGTTCGTGCGGCGGGGGCAGCCGTATCGGTGCCAACTGTTTCCAGGCCCTGTACATGATCAGTATAAACAGAGCGCAAAGCAAAATGGTCTCTATCCATCGACGACGATCGGTCATATAATTGATGCATTCGGGACCCGTTGTACGTGGTATATCGGCGGATATACCAGCCACAGCCCAATCCCAGTCCATAGTTTCCCTCTATTCGCTAGTATTTTGCGGTGTGTGAGGGGAATACTGAAAGATTTCAATCGGAGTAAAAGTTTTCTTAAATTATATGCATAAATATTGATCCAGCTCCCTTCCTTCTCCTTCAGCTAAACTTTAAGTTTTAACTGCCTTGCGTGTGGCTAACAACCAACAAAATATTTAAAATAAACGGAAATTTTATTGCTGAAAAGCGTTTAAGGCGAAAGCCATAACAATAGGCAGAATTTACCCCTTTTGGAACCGAAGAGAAATTGCTTGGCGGAAAATACTCTCTAATTACACTGCGTATAACGAATGCGGCATGAATTTTGTGTTAGCATTTTTATAAGTTTTGTTAAGTATGAGTTCTATTGCTTAATCTAAACAAATTGTGCTCATTATAAGCATTTCCGAGTCGAAACTAGAATTTATGTTAACCCTTCTTTCCTGCAAACTCTTCTTTGATACAACTCTTAGATATTGCCGTAGGTTGGATTACATCATAACTATTTTAATGTTTATTATTACTTTGTACAATATTTTACGATCTAAAACAATTATAATATGGTACATTTATGTTCCAGATGAATTTCAAATCATTATCTCAAAATAACAATTAACGCCCTACATTGAGTTATACTTGACAGCTCTGGAAACATACTTTGTGTCCAAGATATCTGGCGTTGGTTTCAGAATTCGGTTTGGTTGGTTTGCCAAAATCTTCCAACAAAATACGTGAAGTTTGAAAACAAACCGAAAGTGATTTCAGAGTTAGAATTCAGTAGAAATTGGTTTGAAAGAGGTTTCTGTGTCACCCCTGGCTTGTGATCGCTTCCGGAAATGTTGGACAGCACCATGATACAACAATAAAGGTTATCAAGAATTTCACTTTTGATATCAAGCTAAATTAGGAGCTAAACGGAGAGCGCCACCGATTCTTGCACTAATTTAACATTAGCATTTGATTGAAGAATTTTTCGACTTAACTTGAGAATGATATGCAACTAGTTTAAGTAATCAAGCTCTTGGATCAAGAAGAACGGGATAAAAATGCATTTTTTAAACAATAACTTCGCTCTTGAATCAAAAATATTCAATCTTTTTGAACTTCTGACACTAAACATTCTTGATCCAAGCATGAAAAATCTCTATTTTTCTCTGAATGTAGGGATATATATTAAACTGAGTACTTTTTATACCCGTTACTCGTAGAGTAAAAAGGGTATACTAAAGTCGTGCAAATGTATGTAACAGGCTGTAGGAAGCATCTCCGATATCATAAAGTATATATATTCTTCATCAGCATCAATAGCCGAGTCGATATAGCCATGTCCGTCTGTCCGTCCGCCCGTCCGTCTGTATAAACACCTAGATCTCAGAGACTGGTAAGAGATAGAGGCATTGACATGTATGGGACATATGCTTCTTATTGTCTGCAGGCAGATCAAGTTTATTTTCAATTTTGGCCACGCCCCCTGCCGCCCCCAAAATGTTAGAAAAAACCTCATATCTCCTACAGTTTTAAAGATAGGTGGGTTGTTCCTTATAGATATATTTAGTAATAAGGATAACTTATCGATCAGCCAAAGGAATGGTGAAGATTGGATGAACGGTTTTCGAGTTATGATCAAAAGACTGTTCGCTGCAGCAGCGCAGAAGCAGAGCTGCTTTCAGCTACTACTGCAGCATCAAAATTTATGCTGAGCGTAGAATTTCGTTGGTACAGAGTATGTTATAGTCGGGCTTGACCGACTTTCTTTTTTGTTTTTCTATGTAAAACGAGAGCGTAAGTTAAAGTCGGCCCTGCCCGACTTCGAAATACCCGTTACTCAAGGCAATTAGTCTTTAATAACCTCATGCGGCTCTGATAAGTATGCAACGTTTTTTAACTCTACCATTTATATATCCGATCTTTATGAAAATTTGTGAGATTGTACATACTTGAGAACCACATGCATGCTATACTGCATGTGCAATCTGAGCTCGATAGCTTTTATTTTGTAGGAGATATTCAACAAAATTTGTGTCCAAAATTTGAAACAAACTTGATCTGCCTGCAGACTATACCAGCTTACATCTAAAATTTGGTTGCTCTAGCTCTTCTAGTCTCTGAGATCTAGGTGTTCATACAGACGGACATGGCTATATCGACTCGGCTGTTGATGCTGATGAAGTATATATATACTTTATGATATCGGAGATGCTTCTTTCTGCCTGTTACATACATTTGCACGACTTTAGTATACGCTTTTTACTCTACGAGTAACGGGTATAAATATGTTCACTTTAACGAGTTACTACTGTACTTGTACATTTTTCTGT
The DNA here is from genome assembly GCA_035044965.1 of Lordiphosa andalusiaca. Lineage (NCBI taxonomy): Eukaryota > Metazoa > Arthropoda > Insecta > Diptera > Drosophilidae > Lordiphosa > Lordiphosa andalusiaca. The sequence goes on from JAWNNM010002825.1 coordinate 58,785, forward strand.
GTAATTTTTTTGAAATCTTCTTCTTCAACTATTTTTGGTATTTATTGTATATTTTGCAGGGATGCATACCGGTTCTGAGCTAAACCGGTTTTGAACCGAACCGAACCGCTGGTGAACCGAACCGCAAACCGAACCGGCTTCCTTTCAGTATTTCTGAACCGAACCGAAAACCACAAATAAAAACGGTTTGGTTCGGTTCAGTTCTCTGACGAGTTTTAACGGGAATTGCTTTCCTCTGGCCAATGATTTTGATTAATTAGGAAATTTGAATCGTTTCCCGAAGATAATTTTCAAACATTTCGTTCGACCCTCTACATATTTAGCGTTGTCGGATCGATATAACTTTTTAGGATGACCTGAAGATAATTTTCCAAGTCTTCTGCAATTTCCCGCCGATCTCTTAATTTACCTGTCATCAATCTAAGTTTGTTTTTCATTAGACAATATTTACAATTTTCTTAACCTTAATTCAATCTTAATCTGCCAATAAATAAGGTCATTCCTCCAGGAACTGATGGACGAGTCCTGGGAATCCGACATAATAATCTATGCAGATTGCTCTAAGGATTTTAAAGATATTCGAATGGATTATAGGAATCAAATTTCAAAAATGGTCGAATAGCCACTTCACCGAAATCATATTATACTCTGTACCGTAGGTACATAGAGTATTATAAGTTTGTGCAAAAGTATGTAACATCCAGAAGGAAGCATCTCCGACCCCATAAAGTATATATATTCTTGATCAGCATCAACAGCCGAGTCGATATAGCCATGTCCGTCTGTCCGTCTGTCTGTCTGTCCGTCTGTCTGTCCGTATGAACGCACAGATCTCAGAGATGGTAAGAGATAGAGGTTTCACATGTATGGGACATATGCTTCTAATGTCTGTAGGCAGATCAAGTTTATTTTCAATTTTGGCCACGCCCCCTCCCGCCCCCGCAATTTAGAAAAAACGTCATATCTCCCACAGTTTTGAAGATAGATGGCTTGTTCCTTCTGGACATATTTAGTTATTAGGATAACTTATCGATCCGCCAAGGGAATGAAAAAGATCGGATGAACGGTTTTCGAGTTATGATCAAATTTTCTTGGTACAGAGTATGTTATAGTCGGGCTTGACCGACTTTCTTTCTTGTTTTATAATGTGCCTTTGTGAACCACTGAACCGAACCGAATCCGCGGTTCATTTAACTCCGAAAACCATGTTATGAACCGAACCAGTCTAATGTGGATTCGTTTTTGAAAACATTTTGAATAGTTTTGTTTGTCTTTCGCTCTACGCTTTTATATACGATATTTTAAAGTTTTTACATTATTGAACCATTTGGTCAAAACTCCAATAAAAAAAGTGTACTCAACTGTCGCTGCGTACCAAAGCCAATTTCATGCTAATTTATGATCCTTACTGTTTTGGTAGCGGAAATCGTAAAATGCCGAAAAAGAACATGTGAGCAAAGGCAGCGGCAGCATTAATGCTGGTTAACGGCCAGGAGGTCGCCGTTCGTCGCAGCCATCGCCGCCTGCTAGCGCCATTATTTCCGCCTCAGCTGCAATTGGTTCGGTTGTTTTGTTTTGGCCATTTGCCAGCCAAAAAAAGACGGTGGGTAGCTTGTTGAATTTTTGCAGTCAGCTTACATCGTATTGTTCGACGTACATTGAAATTGAATGTTTGTCGCAATGGGAAAATAGGAAATCATGTCAGCGTTGACAGTTGCCGCAGCTGTCCATTTTGGCCCAATGCCAACTAGCCGAAGGCCGTACATACAGCGAGAGGGGGGTGGGGCAAAAGGAAGTGAAAGAGTACGCACGCCCATGTTATTTTTAGACTAAAGCATACTTTTGTGCGTTTTTAGAATGCAATTTGCAGTTGACTTGTGGTTCCCGAGGTAAATACTAATAAATTCCTAACATGCTGATTTTCACTGTCAAGAGCAACCGAGAGATAGAGAGCGCGAGAGAGAGCGCGAGAGAGAGTGAGAGCAAAAGCTTCCCTAAAGCTTCTCTAAAAGCAAAAAGGACACGTCTCTGGCCGTAATCTGTTAATAAAGTGTTTGTTGTTGGCCAAGAAAAAAACAAACAATTCTGACTGTTTGTTATTTCCCCTTTAGTCTGCTCTGGGGGAGATGGGGGTGGTTGTGTGTGTCAGCTGTGTGGCCAAAAGCTTCTTTATTTTTTGGGAGGGTGGAGGCCGCTTTTTTTTATTTTCGATTTTTCAATGCGAACATTTTTCGTCCCCCATTTTACCGATTTCTGGCTGCTTGTTTGTCAAGCAAGTTCCACGTGGTAGGTTTAAAGCTCGTCTCACACACACACACACACACGCACACACACACGCGTACACAGAGTTTTGCCAAAAATCAGCGACCACGCACTTGAAATCTCATTGAGCCAACATTGCCAGCGCGTTTAGCACACATTCTAAATTTATGTTTTATGCTTGAGACATTTTTTTGGTTTTGTAATTTTGCATATTTGCATTTTGCTCCGCGAAATTAAAAGCAACGAAAAAAATCACTACAACCCGCTAACGATATCTCCCTTGGATTGTTTCCGAACGACTGGCGTCTGTTTGCTCCGTCACGTATTGTCCTTGGGCAGCTTTTACTCTCTTCGAGAAGAGCTTTTTATCTGTTTCTCGCTCTCTCTTTGTGTGTTAAATTGGGCGCCAAAAGTTGATACGCCGGCTATTCTGGGTGGAGGGGTGGTTGGGACTGAACGGGGGTGCGGTGCTTAACATATGATATTTAAAATGAGTGCGAATTGGATATGCAGCCAAGTGAGGGCCACAAATTGGATTACGACGACGACGACGACGGCGGCGATAACTAAAATACAAGAATACAAAACTGTGACCCAGTATGGACATAAAGTACTGGATTATATGGTGCTATAATGCAAATTGATCTGCCATAAATATGTAAATTCATTAATCTACATACAGCATGGCGTAATGCGAGCTTGTCGATTGGTTTTCTCATAGGATGACAAGAGCGAAGCTTTTCAAATCAAAAAAACAAACTAGTACTGAGTACATGCTGAAATTTGTGACTCTCGGCTATCGGCTGTTAATGCGGAAGATGAATACGTGGTTTGTTTAAAAAATACTGCGAATTTTGATATTACATGAGCTGTCTGTATTCGATTTTCGATATTTTGAAGCAGTTACTTTGTTTACGAGTGACTTTTTAGCAACTTTCTTTTTGGAAACACCGTTTTTGGCAGCTCAGCTGCTGACGTGTCACATGCTACTGTCAAACATGTTCAGTTTGATCAATAATTTAACCATAAATCGACTTACAAGCAGAGCTGCAAACCAAAACAAGAAAGAAAGTCGGTCAAGCCCGACTATAACATACTCTGTATCAACGAAATTATATGCTCAGCATATATTTTGATGCTGCAGTAGTAGCTGAAAGCAGCGCTGCAGCAGAGAACAGTCTTTTGATCATAACTTGAAAATCGTTCATCCAATCTTCATCATTCCTTTGGCTAATCGATAAGTTACCCTTATTACTAAATATATCTATAAGGAACAACCCACCTATCTTCAAAACTGTGACGTTTTTTCTAAATTGCGGGGGCGGCAGGGGTCGTGGCCAAAATTGAAAATAAACTTAATCTGCCTGCAGACATAAGAAGCATATGTCCCATACATGTCAATCCTCTATCTCTTACCATCTCTGAGATCTGTGCGTTCATACGGACAGACAGACGGACGGACGGACAGACGGACATGGCTATATCGACTCGGCTGTTGATGCTGATCAAGAATATATATACTTTATGGGGTCGGAGATGCTTTCTTCTGGATGTTACATACTTTTGCACAAACTTATACTCTATGTACCTTTGGTACAGAGTATAAAAAATATTCGGATCTCCGGTACACTGGTTCAAACCCAAATTAACGAATGGTTAATGTTCTGAAATTTAAGGTTCGAGGTTTTTGGGAGAAGGTTTTGATTCGAACCTTGGTTCAGTCCATGCTTTATATAACCTTGCTAATTTTTGTCTTTTATGTGGCTTAAAAACAGCATTTGACCTAAAAACTCCCCAAATTGAATGGGAACCGAGTGGTATTTCGGTCGGAATTGGTTAGTAGAAAATATGGAAATATTCAATATATAATTTACAGTTTAGTGAAAATCCATTTTGTTGTTTGCATAGAAAAATATTACCAAAATAATGTTAGACTCTTGCTTTGGAGAATTATTCAAGAAGCTTTAGAGTCGAGGAGCTTTAAAAACAGAGACTTTTATGGGTAGGGGTTTTATAAGGAAATCTAATCGATTTGCCAGATTTTTTTTGTTCCACTCTCCTGCCCATTTTAGGGGTCAGTCGGTAGACAAAAGGTCAATTTTTTCTGTCAGTTTTGTTAAACCGAACAGGTTCAGCCTTAAATTCTAAATAGGTTCGGTTCAAGGTTTGGTTCATAGTAAATTAAAGTCGGAATTCCGGGTTCGAACCGGTTCAAACCCGGTTTGCAGCCCTGCTTACAAGCGAACAATTTTAGCATTTGAATTTTATTTTCTTATTTTATGCCACTTTTTTAACGGAAAATTGTGTTCAGTGAGGTAGCTCACCATTGGTTGAATGGGTACCTAAGCAAACAAAATTGCCATATTTGGCGTGAAGAGCAGCCAGAAGAATTGCAAGAACTGCCAATGCATCCTGAAAATTCACTGTTTAGTGTGAGTTATGGGCCGGTAATACATTGGACCGTACTTTTCAGAAGATGGGGAAAGCAGAAATGTTACTATGAATGGTGAATGCAATAGTTACATACTTTTTTTTACCCAAAATGGAAGAGCTCCAGCTCTTTACCTTACTGGCATGTGGTTTCAATAAGACGTTGCCATATGCCACACAGCACGCAAAACAATAGCCCTATTGAGAGGTGAGTTTACCATTGAAAACAAAAATGTTTTTCTAACTAAAACTACTTTTTAGACTCTACTTTTCTATGACAGCTATACTACATAGATGACCGATTTCGACCAAACTGGGTGGAATCATGTAAAAGCATAGCAAACTAAGAAATACAAAGTTAAGAGGCGTTACCATTGAAAACAAAAAAGTTTTTCTCACTAAGACTACTTTGCAGACCACTTTTCAATGGAACGAAAAGTGTAAATAGTGGAGGCTTAAGATACCGACAAAAAAATATTATAATAATAATTAATTTAATTATAATTTAATATTTTTTTGATCAAAAATTGGAATATGAAAATTTTGATTTTTTAAAACCACTTTTAAGCCCCTGTCTCTTCATTTAAGGGAGTTATGGGCGTTTAAAGATTTGGAAGGTTTAAATTACTGTAAAAAAATTTTTTAAAACGTTTTTACTCAATTTTGAACAGCAGAAAAATATTTAAACCGGTTTGGAACCGAATTCCGAAATAGAGGCTTAAGATACAAAAAAATATTATAATAATAATTAATTTAATATTTTTTTGAATAAAAATTGGTATATGAAAATTTTGATTTTTTAAAACCACTTTTAAGCCCCTATCTCTTCATTTAAGGGAGTTATGGGCGTTTAAAGATTTGGGAGGTTTAAATTACTGTAAAAAATTTTTTTAATAACTTTTTTACACAATTTTGAACAGCAGAAAAATATTTAAACCGGTTTGGAACCGAATTCCTAAATAGAGGCTTA
>JAWNNM010002830.1:0-10987 GCA_035044965.1 Lordiphosa andalusiaca
GTGGGTTGTAGTTATATGTCGGGGAGCACGTGTCATCTGGCTATCTTTGTTGGCAATTGAGGGGGGGGGGGGGGGGGGTCAATGGAATGAATACATACTCCCTTGCTCGATGTTTTAAGTATTTAATGGCAGTGCTATAGGCACGCTGTGGTGTTATTCAGCGGCCAGTTTCCCCACCCTACCATGATCACCAGGGAGCTGTTAAGCTTTGCTTTATCATTGGTGATCCCTTGCACGCCATTGGCTTATCACATTACATCACGTCTGCTATTCATGATTTCCGGAAGATAGAAGGGATTTATTCGGAAGGCATTTTAATTTTATTCTTATGCGACAACATTATTAGTTTCTAAGGTAGACATTAAGGAATATTTAAATAAATGAAATTTCAGGCAAAGTTAACCTAAATTAAGGAAATTTAACCTGTATTTAACTTTAAATCTATTCGTCTTTAGAAGCCAATTCTAACCGCGATTTATCTAAAAGACTTAACAAAAGAAAATAACTAAAACTGCGCGATAGTGAACTTCAATACACGCTGAAATAGAAGGTGATTAGGTAAATATAGACAGTTCGTCTATTAAAGGCTTAATGAAATACAAAATAATGTAATATAAAAGTAAGGCAATACTAGAAAATTCAAAACTAATTTAATTCATTTTTGGGATAATCTTGTCCCACTGTGCGGCGAATCATTGCAGCGGGTAATTATTATAGAGGCAAAAACAAAATGAGCTCTCTGGAAAGGCCAATCACCGTCCGGGAGAGCCGAAAAGTATAATTAAACTTTAGATGGCCAACTTATTCACAAGGATAAGAAAGCGATCGTTTAACTGAGTGCTGAGTTAGCCGGCGCTGTCCACTCAGGCGCACCGCAGGGCCCAAAGCAATTTGGGTCGTAACAAATAAAACAAAATACGTAAACTGCCAAGGGCAGCATACAGCCAAATGCCAAGATCTGCCCGCTGAGAATTCCCCTTGAGAAAATACAACAAATCAATGATAAAAGGGACACAGTAAAGAAAAAAATGTTAAATTCTTTAGCTGCAGCGATCCAAAAAACTTACGAAAACCAACTATCAATTTGTTAGACAAAGTTGCCCTATCCTTAACCCAGCCAGAGCACCAAGCCCGATGACATTAGTGGGAATTTGGAACGCCTCGAGCCAATGCAAAACATTGAAGAAGTAGCTATTAAAATCTCTTTTAGAGGTAGACAAAGAAGAGTCAATGCTTGCAAAGCTGTCTCTCCCTACAAACGACCCAATGATACTCTAAACGCCAATGACCTTAACTCATTAGGAAGATTCTTAGCAAAACTTCCGAGCTTCCGAGCTGCTCACAACTAATCATTGACTATGACCTTAATGCTAAACATCCCAGTTGGAACAATCCTAATCACTCCACAGCACATACAAACCAATCAGGCACATCCCTATATAATTGGCTCGAAAGCCAGCCAAATTTAGCACTGCGCATCTCTGAGGAGCCAACACACCCAAGCCTCTCTGAATGGAATTCATCTATTGACTTCTTAATTACACACAACTCAACTACAAAGGACGACCACTGCACCAATGGATGCGAAAAAAAAGACTCCGTCCATCAGCATTAATCTAGTGTACACTTACATGTACATACACTACATCTCAAACAATTTTGTTTTAATTTTAGTTTTAAACAATACAAATGAATATGGTGTAGAGCATAGCTCTGGAAGAAAACAAACGTTGTCTGACCGCAATAAACGTCGCATATTATTGAAAGCGAACAACTCGTTTGAGTCGTGCTCCACACTTGCTGCATGTTGCAACCAGCCTGTGTCACGGATGACTGTTTGGCGGACGCTGCTATCATCTGAAAATATTGTCTAAGGAGTTTTAAAAAATGATATATTATAATGGTATTGGAAGATCGTCTTCTGCCATTTTTAGTACAAAATGGAGGAAGAGAGTTTATTTTTATGCAAGACAATGCATCCATCCACAAGAGCAGAGAGACAATGCGCTATTTAAATGAGCACTCAGTCAATGTGTTGGAGTGGCCAGCTTGCTACCCTGACTTGAACCCAATCGAAAACATTTGGGGTATCTTAGCCAGGCGAGTTTATGCAATCATTAAAAAAATTTGAAAACGTTGAAAGTCTCAAAAGCGCAATTTTGACGCAATGGTCTCTTTTAGATCCAAATATTCTTAAAAATTTCATTTCTTTAATGCCCAAGAGACTTTTCGAGGTAGCAAAAGCCCAAGGTAGCGCTATTAACTATTAACTGATGTAGAATATATATTCTTTATGATATCGGAGATTCTTCCTTCTGCCTGTTACATACATTTGCACGACTTTAGTATACCCTTTTTACCCTACGAGTAACGGGTATAAAAATAGAGGAAAGTTAACTTCGGCTCGGCCAAAGTTTGTATAACCTTGCAGCACGTTTTTATACCCTTGCAAAGGGTATAATAATTTTGCCCAGAAATTTGCAACGCATAGAAATATTAATTTCCGACCCCAGAAACTATATATATTCTTGATCACGGTGACGAGCTGAGTCGATTGAGCTTTGTCCGTCCGCCTGTCTGTCTGTCTGTTTCTACGCGAACTAGTCTCTCAGTTTTAAAGCTATCGAGCTGAAATTTTGCACAGAGTCTTCTTTTTGCTGCATACTACTAATATGTCGGAAACGACCGGATCGGATGACTATATCTCATAGCTCCCATAGGAACAATCGGTCGGAAAACTAGTTTTAGTGAGAAAAACTTTTTTCGTTTTAAGGGAAACATCTCCAAACTTTGCAATCGTAGGTTTTTCATGCTTTTTTATAATTCTACCAAGTTTTATTAAAATCGGACAACTATATGATATAGCTGCCATACAAAAGATAGGTCTGAAAAACAGTTTTAGTTAGAAAAACTTTTTTGTTTTTATTGGTAGCATCCTGCAATTTTGTATTTGTTAGTGTCACGTGCTTTCGCATAATTTTAATTTTTTTTGGCCAAATCGGGTGACTATATCGTATAGCTCCCATACGAACGATCGGTCGGAAAATGGGAAAAAGGGTATTTTTGAAAATATTAAAGCGAGCACTTGCAAGGGTATATCACCTGCGGTTAGCCATATCCATTAAAATCATGGAGTTGTCACCTATGTAATTGCAATTTGTATACCCGGATTTGAGCAACGCTCGTATCACTGAGCATTTATATAAAGTGCCTTCAAACTGCGTAACAGCATAACGGACTACAAAACGAACGCGTCGGCTGCCGACGAGACCAGACACAACAAGAGAGGTAAGGTCTCATCAGTGTGAGTTCTCTGCAAAGCAAGGTTCGTATTTTAACAAACATTATTTTTAATTCGCGAAAAATTAACCCAAAAGAAAAAATACAGTATGTACAAAATTTTTAATTTCACACGTGTTAACAACATTTTTATTTATGAGATAAAATTTATTTTTTTCATTAGTCTAACACGATCATTTTCACACGCATGTTTCTATCACGCAAGTGAGAAATTTTAGCAGCCTTCTGTAAAAAAAAATGAGAGCAATAAAATTACAGCTCATTGATTGGTCAGAACGCAGCCAATCGCAACTTTTATGGTGTAGGCCTGGCCAGCCATAGCACCTGGGGTCCGAAGTCTCTGGGCAAATCATGCCGAATGCATGCCGAAGTTTATCATTACTGTGTGTCAGAGAGAGAGACAGGCATATGTTTTTTCGCTCTCCATTTGGCCAGGCCTGCCCATGATGCAACAATAGAGGTGAGGCGAAGTCAGTGTGATGCGTACTTTTGCTAAAGCTGCGAGAGAGATTGGGAGAGGGAGTGGGAGAGCGAGTGGGAAAGCGAGAGTGAGTGGCGCACATGGACGCACTTTATGTGTTCGGGTGTGTCTGTGTGTGTGAACAACAAAAGCGATCGCTCAATCGATTGTCAGAAGAAAAATATATTTAAGGAAACAATCCAATACTAGTGTAATTATTAATTAAAGCAATTATACATTAGTAATGTTAATAAAAAATAATAATTTGTATTTATCAGCTTCGTACTAACATTGGGATATTGGCATTTCCGCGGTGCAAAATTATGTACAAAAAGGGCCTGGCACTGAGGCACAGGTACGTGCGTCTTAAAATTTTCCACCCCCGTTTATCTGCTCAGTGTGCCTGACCGAGCCGCCAACGACACACAGCCGACTCTCATATACACACCAACACCAATGCAGTGAAAACAAGAAAGAAAGTCGGTCAAGCCCGACCATAACATACTCTGTACCAAGGAAATTAAACGCTCAGCATCAATTGTGATGCTGCAGTATCAGCTGAAAGCAGCGCTGCAGCTGCGAACAGTCTTTTGATCATAACTCGACAACCGTTCATCCGATCTTCTTCATTCCTTTAGCGGATCGACAAGTTATCCTCATGACTAAATATGTCTAAAAGGAACCAGCTATCTTTAAAACTGTGGGAGATATGTTTTTTTTTTCTAAATTGGGGGGGCGGGAGGGGGCATGGTCAAAATTGAAAATAAACTTGATCTGCCTGCAGACATAAGAAGCATATGTCCCATACATGTCAACCCTCTATCTCTTACCATCTCTGAGATCTGTGCGTTCACACGGGCTGACCGACGGACAGACGGACATGACTCAGCTGTTGATGCTGATGAAGAATATATATACTTTATAGGGTCGGAGATGCTTCCTTCTGGATGTTACATACTTTTGCACAAACTTATAATTCTCTATGTTCCGAGAAGAGTATAAAATATATACAGAGTATAAAAATATTATGAAAATTTTTCACACGCGTGTGAGACGTGTGCAGACAATACTAGCTCACATCTAAAATTTGGTTGGTCTAGCTCTTCTAGTCTCTGAGATATAGGTGTTCATACAGACGGACGGACGGACGAACAGACGGCCATGGCTATATCGACTCGAATGCTGATGCTGATGAAGAATATATATACTTTATGATATCGGAGATGCTTCCTTCTGCCTGTTACATACATTTGCACGATTTTCGTATACCCTCCTTACTCTACGAGAAACGGGTATAAAAACACGCAGCTTAAACACTCTTTATATAGTTGGAGATTGAATAATCTCCAACTGAATAAAAAAATAGAATTTTTTATTTATGAATTTCTTAGTTGAGAAGACTACAATTTTAAAAGGTCCGTTGTGTTTGGAAGATTAAATGAAAACTTAGAGTTTATGTCCTCCGCTAGCTTCTGGAAAAATCTCACACTTCCTCGGTTTCAGCTCGTACATGTTGTCCTCGGAGTGTACGCCATCAATTATGAAATTGTTTTCATAATATGTCACATATTTTAGAGTTTCCATATATACATAAAAATTTTCCCGTTTAAAACCGCAGGTTCGAATTTGATTTGCTATACTCCTGGTCGATTTATATCGGTCCATACAAATTGACCCACTCTAGTGTTCACCATCTTTGTTTTGTATTAATTGAACTGTACAAGTAGAGTTCGATCTCTAATTTACTAATCTAATCTATCGACGCAAACTACACAAAAACGTTTATTCTTGTGGCTTTTTTATCCTCGTCTCCAGTTATGTTATGTTTGCGGATAGAATGAAGCTATCTCTTTGTGAGCTTGATTGTTGACTGACTTTATTACGGTATACTGCAAGAGTGGTTATACATGTAAGTGTGCGTGTTAGTGCAGTATAAAAGTGATGTGTGTAAGGAGTGTTGTAAGACGGCTAATGCCAAAGCGATGGACATTCAAATATATAACAGTTACTCAATCGGACGGATCTTTTGTTTGGTTTGGTTGGATCTATACTTGCTTTTGGGAAGGCATCTGGGGAATTCAGTGATATCTCGCTTGCTTTGGTTAGGTGGTAGATGTGGCTGCCGATTTCAGACGTGCATTGGATATCTTGGGTTGGGTTCCTGTTGATATTGCTTAGGTTGAGTTCCCATGGATGGGGCCTAATTTATTAAAAATATGTATGGACTTGGGTTCGTTGTAGAGTAACCTGGCCTGTCCTAGATTAATGCCAGGGATGCAAACCGGTTCTGAGCTGAACCGGTTTTAAACCGAACCGCAAACCGAACCGGCTTCCTTTCAGAATTTCTGAACCGAACCGAAAACCACAAATAAAAACGGTTCGGTTCGGTTCAGTTCTCTGACGAGTTTTAACGGGAATTGCTTTCCCGAAGATAATTTTCAAACATTTCTTTCGACACTTTACATATTTAGCGTTGTCGGATCGATATAACTTTTAAGGATGACCAGTAATTTCCCGCCGATCTCTTAATTTACCTGTCATCAATCTAAATTTATTTTTTCATTATACAATATTTTCAATTTTCTGTGGTACTTCTTAACCTTAATTCAATCTTAATCTGCCAATAAATAAGGTCATTCCTCCAGGAACTGATAGACGAGTCCTGGGAATCCGACATAATAATCTTTATAGATTGCTCTTAGGATTATAAAGATATTCGAATGGATTATAGGAATCAAATTTGAAAGATGGTCGAATAGCCACTTCACCGAAATCATATTTTATAATGTGCCTTTGTGAGCCACTGAACCGAGCCGAAACCGCGGTTCATTTAACTCCAAAAACCATGTTATGAACCGAACCGGCGGTTTAGAAACTATGCGAACCACTGAACCGAACCAGTACTTATTTTTGAGTGGTTTGCATCCCTGAAGGAAACAATCCAATACTAGTGTAATTATTAATTAAAACAATTATACATTAGTAATGTTAATAAAAAATAATAATTTGTATTTATCAGCTTCGTACTAACATTGGGATATTGGCATTTCCGCGGTGCAAAATTATGTACAACAAGTAAGGGCGCTGCAGTCGAGTTTCCCGACCACAAAATACCCTGTTCATTTGTTTTCATTTAATTGTTTTTGAATTTAACAAAATTATCCCAAATGTAGGCAACGCTTTTTTCTAGTCCTGACCAACAAGTGGGGGGGTGCTCTTATCAGCTCAACTGTTTCGCTTATAACTCCGGTGTTTTTTGTCCGATCTGATTGTACTTTTCAGAATAGATAGATATTGGGCCTAGCTTGATGTATACTAAACCACGAGGCTCTAACTTGAAAATTGTGGATCTGACGGCTATTTAGGTCTAGGATTTCTAGAGGAGGTCTAGGTTTTTTGGGGATAAAAGGGGGACGGGGTGGAATTTTTCAAATCTGAAACAAACGTGATCTGCGTACAGCATAAATCTACCTTCGTGCAAAAATTTGTGGCTCTATCTCTTATAGTCTCTGAGATCGACGCGTTCATACAGACAGACAGACGGACAGACGGACGGACGGACAGACGGACAGACGGACAGACGGACATGGCTATATCGACTCGGCTGTTCATGCTGATCAAGAATATATATACTTTATGGGGTCGGAAAATTTTCCTTCTCCCTGTTACATACATTCGCACAACTTCATGATCCCCCTTTTCCCATTTTCAATGGGAACAGGGTATAAAAAGATAGACAAGAAAAATGTATACACTTTTTGTTGCATCATGATCATGGCCTTGGCCACAACAACACAACGCGTACACAGCTAAGTATGTATTCATTTTTTGCTACAGCGCAAAAAAAACACCCCCAAATACATAAACAAAACAAACAAAAAATCGACATCCGCGAACAACCTTACGCTTCAAGATTTCGCACAGCACTGAAGGTGGAGGTACTTTGCAGAGAACTCACACTGGCTTCGCCTCACCTTTATTGTTGCATCATGGGCTTTAGAGTCACACAAACCATACTTAATAATACGAAATACGGGCCGGCACGGCATCAACATGCTCTGAGGCCAAAAAGAAGGCTCACACCGACATGGTCTCCTGAACCATGGAAGCCAACCAACTTAATGTTGTCCTGGGAGGCAGGCCCCCTCCTATTGATGACTCGGAGAAGACGCTCCCGAGACATGCCAGGGCGACACTGGCCTAGCTCCGCTCGGGGTAAAGCAGGCATCTAAATAACTACCTAGCCCGCATAAATCCACCCACCGATCTCACGCCACTAGATTTATGGTCCCACCCAATAGAGGTAGCTTCCTTCCTCGGCCTATGCAGGGAATAGTTTCTTCATCCACCTATAATTTAACCTATTCCGTTAATTTCCTTTCTTTCTATATATGTACATACGAAACTTCCCAGCCGGTACAACAACCAAAAAAAAAAAATCAAATAAAGAATAAAAGACCGTTTGCACTGAGCTTTTAATTTGTTTGGTCATCTGCTGAGTCTCACTGTGCAACCGTTTACTCGTATCGCTCTTCTTAAGATGTTGGACTCCAAATGCTAACGAGCTGTCACTTTATCTTACTGCACATAAAATCGACGTCATGTTGTTGTCTAAAACCTTCTTACGATCTGACAATCATCCAAGTTTCATAGGGTACGACTTTTTTCCAGCAGATCACCCAAGCGGTAGATGCAGAGGTGGAGCTGCAGTCTTAGTTAGGAAGAGTGTTGTCAGTGAGGCGGACGAAAAAACAAAAGCACCCGCGCATCTGGCATCTGGCGCATCTGGCGTTGAAGATGAATCCGAATCGTGCGTTTTATTTTCTGTAAATTATAATTCTTTATAATATATATACTTAAATTAAAATGATGCCTACCAATCGTGTCCACTCTGGTCGGCAACTTCACTAACAATGGTTCTCTGATTCACTGGTTCATATTTAAAACTTCTTTGCCATTCGCATGGAAAGGAACTATCGATCAAATAAACACAAGACAGAACATCGATAGTTAACTGACAAATGGCGCCTAAATTTCGACTGTTGAATAATTTTAAATTGTATTTGTAACAAAGGAAATCTCGCACTATCCACTTGATCCAATTGCACTAGATAAACTTCAACTCAAAAAACTAAAACCTCAAAAGGAGAGGCTGTTGTAGATGGGGCATATCTTCCTCCAACTTATGCTTGGACAAATACTGAAATCGAGTCAATGTTAAGTGAGCTGGGGATCAAATTCATCCTAGGTGCCGACTTTAATGCCAAGCATAGCTGGTGGGGTCATTCCTGTGCTCGCATGCGGGCATGTAAGAGAGGCAAACAGATCCAGGAGGTTGTTGCGAATGGTCCTTATCAAATCCTCGCCACTGGAAATCCCACTTTCTATTCATATAATACAAACAAAGCTCCAACAGCCATTGATTTCTTCATTTTAAGAGGATTTGGGCTGCAATTTCTTTTAGTGGAAACACACTCTGAGCTTTCCTCTGATTATGTTCCCATAATGGCAGCTTTGCATAAAAAGCCAATTGAAAAACCAACGAGAGAGAAACTTCTGCCCCCTGGCTCTATTATTATAAGGTTCCAGGCTGAGTTAGAGTCATCTCTGAATTTAAATGTGGAACTCTACTCACCAGAAGATATCGATGACACTGTCGACTTGTTCCACTCCGAAGCGCTGCCTGAAAAGTCAACTCTCTTATACTGCTGCAGCTCTCCTCTCTCTCAAACATAGACAAAGAAGAGAGTATACTAGGACGGGGAATTCTATGATTTATAAAATCTACAAAAGAGTTACCTATAGTCTGAGAAAAGTTCTCAAGGCTGATAAACAAAGAAAGATAGATCGGACTCTTGAGGAAGCTACACCAAATGCCGACTCCAACTATCAACTCTGGAGGCTTACTAGGGATTGCAAGAGGCCACCGGTTAACAGGGCTCCACTCCGCAAACCAAACGGAACTTGGTGTAGATCTGCTGTGGAGCGGTTCAAGCCGTTCAATTTAAACACAGATAGGCGTAAGGAAGATGTTGAGGCTGAAATTCAGCAACCTTTCCAAATGGTTCTGCCCATTGCACCCATAAACTTGCAAGAGGTCAGTGAAGAAATAAAGGCACTAACAAAATAACAAGGCTCCCGGGAAGGATCTCATTGATAACCTTTCCAGTATCGTGGAAGCAAGCCAACATAATCTTAACTTCGACACCAGGAAAATGTAGCAAAGATGTAGACTCTTACAGGCCCATTAGTTTTCTTCCTGCCTTTAGCAAAGTACTGGAGAAAACCATATTGAGGAGAATTTTAAAAAAGGAATCAGTCCAAAAAGCAATTCCTCTATTCCAATTTGGTTTTAGGGAAGAACACGGTACCGCGGAGCAGCTTAATAGAATAGTTAACTTTGTTCTAGAAAGTTTCGATAGAGGGAGTATGCAGTGGGAGCATTTTTAGATATTAGGCAGGCATTTGACAGGGTGTGGCATCCAGGCCTCCTCCACAAAATGAAAAAATTAGTTACACCGCAATTATATTTGCTCATTAAAAGCTTCTTGAGTGGCTTTTCAGTCTACAATGATGGAGCAACGTCCTCAAAAAAGTCAATTTCTGCTGGAGTTCCTCAAGGCAGTATTTTGGGGCCAACCCTTTACAACATTTTTACTTACGACATGCCCAAAAGCTGCTCCGTAATACCTCCAAATTCGAAGCAATTATTAATAGCTACAAATGCTGATGACACAGCAGTTTTGGCTAGGGACAATAGTATAAGATATGTGGGAATGGTCTGGCTACGCTGTATGGCCAAGCCCTCCCTAATCAGCTGAGCAAGACGGAATGCCGACGAGGTGGCAAGCCTGCCACACAAGACTATGAGTTCAGTTTCGAAGCAGTTAAAATAGACGCAAGACGTGCAGAGAAACGACGATCTCAGCAAAACGACGCAAAGAAGTGAAACTCAGACTTATATCAAACCAAAGAAACTACAGTAGATAGAAGCGACACAAATATGAATTTGCCTTCACTTAATTTTTCGCGTTTCATGATGCGGGGGGAAAGCACGAAAGGGGTTGGCTGATGCCAGCGAGATACACACCTGAGAGATCTCAAAGCAACAAAGTGGTTGCTGATTCTATTTTTAGAAAGCGAGAGAGAGCCATAAGAACCAGGGAGCGACAAATACAAATTGTGCACTTTGGCCAGCGGTGGTAGCTCTGCTTTGAAGAAATCAAA
>JAWNNM010002832.1:0-25822 GCA_035044965.1 Lordiphosa andalusiaca
TAACATGCTGTTGTGACAACGTTTGTTAATTCTTTTTTTTATTCTCGGGACGCAATAACAACAACAACAACCGCATCAACAACATCAACAACAACAAGGTCTGCAATAACAAATAGAAGCCAAGAAAAGAACAAGAGAGAAGCATCAACATATTAAATAAAAATATTTTTCTTAATGGATATTGTTTTATCTGTAGTAAAAAATTAATAAAAAAGATACAGTAAGTATAAATAACCCGAGAAGCCTACTAAGGCCACCGGTAGCGCATGCCAGGAAAAGTGCGCGGTAACGCATGCATGGAAAAGTTAGGGGTTCTGCATACATGACAAAGTCACCGGTAGCGCATGCCTACTTAAGTTAGGGGTGAATAATGCCTCATTTCGTCAGCCAACGTCTCAGGTCTAACGTCACCCAAACGGAAACGGTTGAAACCCATGAGATTTTCGGCGTTTCCATTGCAAAACGAAGCCGAAGCCTCACGTCTTTGGAATGCCTTCACACGTGAAAAGTAAGCATGAAATGTGTACTTCTTTCACGATGAAAAGTCCGAATGGGAGCCATCCAAATTACATACATACATACACATACATACATACATATCCACACCTTCACACATTCAAACACACTCGGCTATAGTCATTGCCCTTCCATACACATATAAACGTTTTGGCCAACAAGTTAATTTATGCAATTACACCTACACAAGCCCACATTCAGCCATACAATAAACATAGTTTTTTTCTGCATTCAAACCAATTGCATACGTACATACAAGTTAACAACTAAGTATAACCAATTACAATGTATTGCCCTAGCAACTAAGTAGCTTTGCATAAACGATGCTGACGCGCCAGAAGAGAGTTCGGCGCTCTGCGCTAAGAACGGCCAGCAGTGGTAAGCTGACACCTCTTATCCGAAGTGCTGCGCTGCGCTGTATGGAATGCTGAGTCGGCTTGCTGACCATGACTTTGTGGCGTGATGCATTGACGCTTAGGGTCCGCTTATACTTTGAAATATCTCTGTACTTCAGTTCTGATTTGAAGCGCAACAAATAAGACGCATAATAAAGCTCCACTCCGACTTAAGTCGTAAAACTCCTAACTGTTTATTCCATTCATAGTTGACCAAGTCCAAGACTGGCAACTGGAAGCTAGTTACCTTCCCAACATAAACATCCTAAAGCATCGAACAGGATCCTCAATTACCATCTTCAACAACGGACATCGCTGGATTGTCCGACGCTCTCACACATAAGAGACACACTTACCTAATTGGCGCCCAACTACAATAAGAACCTAACTAATTAGTGAATAACATGTAAGTTCGAAAGTGAAACCTTTGGCATGACAAAGTGTATTTTTTTTTTTTTCAATCAATTTACAACGTGAACAATTTTTCCTTTTGTGGCATACTTTCGACAGAATAAATTTTCTGTTGCGTACCCGAATAATTTGTTCATTGCATACTTTTGGCAAAGTAAAAGTTTTTGTTGCATACCCAAAGAATAAAGAAAATTTTTGTTGCATACCCAAATAATATAAAAATTTTTGTTGCTTACCTAAAGAAGGAAAATAAATAACCTTCACTGAATGTAAATTTTAGTGCATACCCCAAGGTACCTTTTTTGCTGCCAACAGATAGCGACATTGAAAAGATTCATTGTCACTCATACAATTTCATTCCATCTCTTGCGAGATGGAGCCATTAGCAAGTACCCCGGGAGACATCACCATGGACCCCGCTCAGGTCCAAGCACTCATTGACAATGCCGTCAGACAGGCATTGACACAGCAGCAAGCTCAGTTACAATCACAAATAAATTTGTTAGCTACTCAGCTGCAGAGTATGCGGGTGGAAGCACCTCAGATCACCACATATCAAGAAGTATCCGTTAGCCCTGATGTCAGGTGCGACGTTCCTCTTGACATAATCAAGTCTGTGCCAGAGTTCACTGGTGCTCAAGATGGTTATGTAGAATGGAGGCAATCGGCCTTATATGCATACAAGCTTTTCAAGCCTTACAACGGCAGCACTACGCACTACCAAGCTGTTGCCATCTTGAGGAATAAAATCAGGGGAGCAGCTGAAGCCCTCCTTGTGTTAAACTTTGATGCCATACTGGCTAGATTAGATTGCACTTACTCGGACAGAACTTCGTTGCGTTTACTGAGGCAATGCCTAGAAATGGTCAGACAGGGCGACATGTTCCTGATGCAATACTACGACGAAGTCGAGAAGAAACTAACACTGGTGACCAATAAAATCGTTATGTCACACGAGCAAGAGGGTGCCGATTTGCTCAACGCCGAAGTTAGAGCCGACGCCCTGCATGCTTTCATTTCGGGTCCTAAGAAATCACTCAGAGCTGTGGTTTTCCCAGCACAGCCCAAAGACTTGCCTTCTGCTCTGGCTCTGGCCACATAGGCGGAAGCAAGCATTGAAAGGAGCATGTTCGCGAACTCGTACGCTAAGGCTGTGGAGGAGCGGGCCCAAGGGGCTGAAAACACCAAGGCTCGCTCCCATGGCAAGCCTGGCAGGTATAACAAAGAAGACCATAACCAGGATAGGAACCCACATTTTGTCAAACGCCAAAAGGGCAACTTCCAGGAACAGGCTACCAAAGACAATCAAGCGCAAGCCCCACAGCCTATGGAAGTTGACTTGGCGTCCAAGTTTAGGCAACGCACTGAATACAGTAAACATCAACAAAGTGACTCTAACGCCGCAAAGCGAAGAAATTCCTCAGACCGTTCGACAGGCCCAAGACGACAGCGTATCAATAATGTAGTTCAAGAAGAATCCAAAGAACTCAAAGCAGAAATCGAAAAGGCAGCAAAGGCTGCGGTCGAAGAAATTGATAGTGACAATGAGTACGATCCAAGTGACGACTCAATCCATTTTTTAGGGAGCGCTCCCGATTGCCGTTCATTGAGCGACGGTTGGCTGGGAGAAAATTAAAAATGCTCATCGACACTGGCGCGGCAAAAAATTATGTCAAGCCCGTAAAGGAGCTAAAAACCATAACGCCGGTCGCCAAACCATTCTGGGTGAACTCAATACACGGTTCTACCCAGACTATGCAAAAGTGCCTGATAAACTTGTTCAGGCACACATCCCCATTTTTATACTCTGTACCGTAGGTACATAGAGTATTATAAGTTTGTGCAAAAGCATGTAACATCCAGAAGGAAGCATCTCCGACCCCATAAAGTATATATATTCTTGATCAGCATCAACAGCCGAGTCGATATAGCCATGTCCGTCTGTCCGTCTGTCTGTCCGTCTGTCTGTCCGTATGAACGCACAGATCTCAGAGATGGTAAGAGATAGAGGCTTGACATGTATGGGACATATGCTTCTTATGTCTGCAGGCAGATCAAGTTTATTTTCAATTTTGGCCACGCCCCCTGCCGCCCCCGCAATTTAGAAAAAACCTCATATCTCCTACAGTTTTGGTGTAGTTCCTTCTAGATATATTAAGTAATAAGGATAACTTATCGATCAGCCAAAGGAATGGTGAAGATTGGATGAACGGTTTTCGAGTTATGATCAAAAGTCTGTTCGCTGCAGCAGCCCAGAAGCAGAGCTGCTTTCAGCTACTACTGCAGCATCAAAATTTATGCTGAGCGTAGAATTTCGTTGGTACAGAGTATGCTATAGTCGGGCTTGACCGGCTTTCTTTCTTGTTTCTACTGGACACTCTTAGCTCGTTTGACGCTATCATAGGCTTTGACTTGTTAACACAGGCCGGAGTAAAGTTAAACCTAGCAGAGAACAATCTAGAATATCAGGGCACCTCTGAAAATCTTCAGTACCACAACTGTGCTGATGTGAATTTTACCAATGTCAATGACATTGTGGTTCCTACCTCCATTAAAAAGGAGTTTAAGAACATGATCCTTAAGAGGAAAAAGGCTTTTTCACTAGCCAACGAAGCCCTCCCTTTCAACACCGCTGTCACTGCCACGATTCGTACAGTGGACAACGAGCCGGTGTAATCCAAGGGATACCCAAACCCCATGGGCGTTTCTGATTTTGTAAACAATGAAAATAACAAACAGTTGCTGAAAGACGGCATTATCAGGCCCTCGAGGTCGCTCTAAAACAGCCCAACTTGGGTTGTTGACAAAAAGGGTACAGATACTTTTGGTAACCCGAATAAGAGGTTGGTCTTCGATTTCAGGAAACTGAACGAACGAGCCATCCCTGACCGTTACCCGATGCCCAGCATCCCCATGATTCTAGCGATCCTTGGGAATGCAAAGTTTTTCACCACCTCGACCTAAAGTCAGGGTACCACCAGATTTACCTTGCGGAGCACGACCGCGAAAAAACATCGTTCTCTGTAAATAGCGGCAAATACGAATTTTGTCGTTTATCGTTTGGTTTAAAAAATGCAAGCAGCATTTTCCAACGGGCACTAGACGATGTTCTGAGGGACCGTATTGGAAAGATATGCTACGTCTATGTGGATGACGTCATAGTCTTCTCAAAAAATGAGACGGACCACGTCCGACACATCGATAATGTGCTGAAATGCCTAATCGATGCTAATATGAGGGTTGGCCAAAAAAAGACTAGATTCTTCAAAGAGAGTGTAGAGTACCTCGGCTTCATAGTGAGCAAGGACGGAACAAAGTCCAGGAAGGCAGCGATGATATCTCGTACCCTAAAACAGGCCGAGCTAAACTACGCCACCAATGAGAGGGAATTACTGGCCATTGTATGGGCGCTGGGTAAATTGCAGAATTTTCTGTACGGTTCCAGTGAAATTAACATTTTCACGGACCACCAGCCTCTCACGTTCGCAGTAGCTGACAAGAACACGAACGCGAAAATAAAAAGGTGGAAGGCGTACATCGACCAACACAATGCCAAAGTTTTTTATAGCCAGGCAAGGAAAATTTGGTTGCCGATTCCTTATCCAGGCAGAACATTAACGCTCTGCAAGATGAACCGCAGTCTGACGCTGCGACCATTCACAGCGAATTCTCACTGACCTACTCGGTCGAGACTACTGATAAACCGCTAAACGGTTTCAGGAACCAAATCGTTCTAGAGGAAGCGCGTTTTCCGCTAAAGCGAAATCAAGTGTTGTTCCGAAGCAAGACACGCCACTTGATCAGCTTCACCAACAAGAGCAGCATCTTAAACACACTTAAAGAAGTTGTAAACACAGGTGTCGTAAGCGCTATACACTGTGACCTACCCACACTAGCAAGATTCCAACACGATCTAATTGCCCATTTTCCGGCCACCCAGTTGGAAATTATCACAGCTGAGCACAATCGTGCACACAGAGCGGCGCAAGAGAATGTTAAACAGGTCCTCCGCGACTATTATTTTCCCAAGATGAGCAACTTAGCCAAAGAGGTGGTTGCAAACTGCAAAGTCTGCACGAAAGCTAAATATGACAGGCACCCAAAAAAACAAGAGCTCGGAGAAACCCCCATCCCACCGGTGAAATGTTGCACATAGACATTTTTTCAACCGATAGGAAGCAATTCCTATCATGTGTTGACAAGTTCTCCAAGTTTGCAGTCGTACAACCAGTACTGTCCAGAACAATAGTCGACATCACAGGTCCCTTGCTGCAGCTTGTGAACATCTTTCCCAATATCAGAACGGTATATTGCGACAATGAGGCCGCTTTTAACTCTGAAACCATCACCTCTATGCTAAGAAACAACTACGGCATTGACGTTGTGAATGCGCCACCGCTCCACAGCTCATCGAATGGCCAAGTAGAACGGTTTCATAGCACCTTGGCAGAAATCGCCAGGTGCCTAAAGCAAGACAAACAAATCAGTGACACAGCAGAACTAATCCTGAGGGCAACGGTAGAATATAACAAAACTCTGCACTAGGTCACCCGCGAAAACCAATTGACATTGTTCACGCAGGAACCAATGAGTGTCGCCTAGACGTTACGAAAAGGTTAATGAAGGCCCAGCAAGACAACATTAAGAGATGCAACATCTCCAGACAAAACCGTACCTTTGAGGTAGGCGAAAAGGTTTTCCAGAAGAACAACAAGAGGTTAGGAAACAAACTAACCCCGTTATGCACAGAGCAAAAGGTGGAAGCAGACCTGGGAACGTCTGTTCTCATTAATGGGAGGGTAGTCCACAAGGACAACCTCAAATAGTTTTCCCCCTTACAACTAGCTTATAGGATCACATTAAGGAAAGTTAAAGCGACCCTGTCTCACGTTTCGTATAAATTTCAGGCTTGCCCTCACGATGCTGGTCACCATAGCTGCAGCTACTGCTCGGGTCACAGACTTTTCGCACGCCAACTACATCCCCGTTGTGGACGGTGAGGTACTGGTGTTCGAACAAAGAGACTGTTTGAGGCACTCAAGCAACCTTTCAGATTTTATTAGTATGGTAGATGAAACGGAAAAATTGTCCGATTCCTTTCCCCAGTCACATATGCGTAAGTTACTAGATGTCGATACAAATCACCTAAGAACCCTGTTGTCCGTACTCAAAGTTCAACACAGATTTGCGAGAAGCTTGGACTTCTTAGGGACAGCCTTGCAGGCACACCCGATGCTTCAGATTTCATGAAAATCAAAATCACAGAGGCTCAACTAGTAGAGTCAAACTCTAGGCAAATAACCATAAATTCCGAAACGCAGAAACAAATAAACAAGCTGACTGACACCATTAACGAAATAATCAATGTTCGGAAAAGCGATTTGGTTGACACCCCACATCTATTTGAAGCACTGTTGGCAAGAAATAGAATGTTGAGCACAGAAATTCAAAATTTAATCCTCACTATTACGTTGGCTAAATCTAACATAGTAAATCCCACGATCCTTGATCATGCCGACTTGAAATCACTTATCGAACAAGACATTCCAATGGTTAGCTTAGTTGAAGCTTCTAAGAATAGAGTCATCCAGTCCGAAAACATCATTCACATACTAATAGCTTATCCTAGAGTTAAAATCAGATGTAAGAAGGTCACCGTCTACCCTGTATCCCACAACCAAACCATCCTACGGCTCGACGAAGACACTCTGGCAGAATGCGAAGAAGACACTTTCGCGGTCACCGAATGCACCCAGACCACGCTTATTACCTTCTGCGAACGGTCCCGACGAGAAACCAGTGCGCGTTCACTCCACGCGGGCAACACGGCCCACTGCCACACGCAGCCCAGCCACCTGAGGGCGATAATGCCCGTTGATGACGGTGTCGTAATTATCAACGAAGCGACTGCCCGCATCCGAACAGACAACGGCGCAGAGGTATTCGTCACAGGAACGCACCTGGTAACTTTCGAGCAATCGGCAAATGTCAACGGCACCGAGTTCGTGAACTTGAGGAAAGCGCTAAGCAAGCAGCCTGGTATTGTGAGGTCGCCGTTGCTAAACATCGTCGGTCACGACCCCGTACTGAGCATACCTCTTTTACACCGCATGAACAATGACAACCTACTCTTCATCCAAGGTTTCAAGGAAGAGGAGGTAGATGCAGCAGGCTCACCCAAACTCTGGTGCAGCTGGAGTAGTCTTGAACGTCGGACTTTTAGGCTCCTTCATCCTTTTTCTGGCACTAAGGAGAAGACGAGCCTCCATGAAAATACAGAAGGCGATTGACAACTTCAGCATGACCGAGGACGGTCATATTCCTGATGGGGGGGTAGTTAACAACTAAGTATAACCAAATACAATGTATTGCCCTAGCAACTAAGTAGCTTTGCATAAACAATGCTGACGCGAAAGAAGAGAGTTCGGCGCTCTGCGCTAAGAACGGCCAGCAGTGGTAAGCTGACACCTCTTATCCGGAGTACTGCGCTGCGCTGTATGGAATGCTGAGTCGGCTTGCCGACCATGACTTTGTGGCGTGATGCATTGACGCTTAGGGTACGCTTATACTTTAAAATATCTCTGTACTTCAGTCTTATATGAACCGCGCAAGTCATGTCGCCAGAATAAATATATGGCTCCGGCATCTGTCGTCAAAAACATATATCTTATTATTGTCTGAGCTCAAGGCCAGCAATAGAAGTCAGTCAACTTCCCAACCTAATCAACAGCAACACCTCTGGAACAAGGAGGACATCGCGGGACTCTCGCACACACTCGCCAGGCATAACCTAGGGTAACGTCGCGGGACCCTGATTGGTTCATTACTCTCGCACACACTCGTCAGGCATAACCTTTGGATAACACCGCGGGACGCCGATTGATTAATTGGCGCCCAACTACAATAAGAACCTGTCTAAATAGTGTTCGAAAGTGAAACCTTTGGCATGACCAAGGTGTATTTTTTTTCAATCAATTTACAACGTGAAAAATTTTTCCTTTCGTGGCATACTTTCGACAGAATAAATTTTCTGTTGCATACCCGAATAATTTTTTCATTGCATACTTTTGGCAAAGTAAAATTTTTAGTTGCATACCCAAAAAATAAAGAAAATTTTTGTTGCATACCCAAATAATAAAAAAAAATTTTGTTGCATACCTAAAGAAGAAAAATTAATAAACATTGCATACCTTCACTGAAAGTAAATTTTAGTGCATACCCCAAGGTACCTTTTTTGCTGCCAACAGATAGCGACATTGAAGAGATTCAGTGTCACTCATACAATTTCATTCCATCTCTTGCGCAACAAGTTCGTATACTGCCGACCATTAGTGTTCGGCAAAAGTTTATTTGTGCAGTGCCAACCAATAGCCAATGAGTTGGGCAGGTGCTTGTAGGGACGTGAAACTTGAATACGACAGCGAGGATAGCTGGGAGACAGAACAAGTTAGTTGTGTAACAGATCAGCCATTAGCAAGTACCCCGGGAGACATCACCATGGAACCGTTCAGGTCCAAGCACTCATTGACGATGCCGTCAGACAGGCATTGGCACAGCAGCAAGCTCAGTTAAAATCACAAATAAATTCGTTAGCTACTCAGCTGCAGAGTATGCAGGTGGAAGCACCTCATATCACCACATATCAAGAAGTGTCCATTAGCCCTGACGGTTATGTAGAATGGAGGCAATCGGCCTTATATGCATACAAGCTTTTCAAGCCTTACTACGGCAGCACTACGCACTACCAAGCTGTTGTCATCTTGAGGAATAAAATCAGGGGAGCAGCTGGAGCCCTCCTTGTGTCGCATAATACTGTGCTAAACTTTGATGCCATACTGGCTGGATTAGATTGCATCTACTCGGACAGAACTTCGTTGCGTTTACTGAGGCAAGGCCTAGAAATGGTCAGACAGGGCGACATGTCCCTGATGCAATACTACGACGAAGTCGAGAAGAAACTAAAACTGGTGACCAATAAAATCGTTGTCACACGAGCAAGAGGGTGCCGATTTGCTCAACGCCGAAGTTAGAGCCGACGCCCTGCATGCTTTCATTTCGGGTCCTTAGAAATCACTCAGAGCTGTGGTTTTCCCAGCACAGCCCAAAGACTTGCCTTCTGCTCTGGCTCCGGCCACAGAGGCGGAAGCAAGTATTGAAAGGAGCATGTTCGCGAACTCGTACGCTAAGGCTGTGGAGGAGCGGGCCCAAGGGGCTGAAAACAGCAAGGGTCGTTCCCGTAGCAAGCCTGGCAGGTATAACAAAGAAGACTGTATAGAATTATACACTTTTATTGAGCACGCTTGTAATGTAATATTTGTACTGAATAGCTCTTGCGAGCGATTCTTCTTTTATACATATTTTTCATGCCTTAAATCTAACTTATCTATTGCTTCGTTTGTAAGACGAAGCATGTGTATGTTTATGTGCTTGTGCGTTGGTAATTATCAGTGCACACATATGTGTCGGTCTAGTGGAAGGGGGTACATCGCCTGTGCATCTTAAAGGGTACGCCCTGACCCTCGTCAAGTGCCTATTAATATTTATTGCTTAACCATAAGCATTGACTTGTTTATGTATATAATGCATCTATCGCTACGTGTGAGTCGTGGGATCGTGGACTATGTTTAGATTCTAAACATTCTCCAGGGCCTAAAATGCGTCAACCACTCATCCTTTATATCAAGCGAATTTCCATTAACACCGATCGTCCATCGAACATTCTCCGGGGGCCTCCAATTTGACATCCACTTATCCAGTGTGTATCTTACTCTTCCGTAAGAATCATTGACTTTAATTAAATTACTAAGCTGACGCTTCGATTTCGTTGGTTTTTTCAACGTGGACCCATTTGGAGGAGCATCTTTCTTGGTGCGGGAAGAATCCCTTTCCTGCAAAACATAAATTAAATTAATGGCTCTTAAAGGCCCATATGGCCTCGACCGCATTGTCGTGTTGCGGAGTCCGTCTGTTTTGGCTGTGTCCACTGTACTGAGCCGCCCTTGGTCAGATCGCGGTTCCTCGTTCTTCTTGGTGCCTTGAGGCTTCGTGATGCTCAAGCGCACACTCCTGGTACTCTCTACCGTACGTTCCAGTAAGTTGATAGCCGCTTCTTTGTAGCCACCAGCCCGGATATCGTTTGTTGTAGTTTCTTTGTCCTTGTCGAAGAGTGTCATCTGTCGGCCACAGTTGACCGCCGTCTCTTCACCGGCCTGAAAGACATCCTTGTCCTTCATCTCGATGGTGAAATCGTTCTCCTGCTGAGTGCGATCCACCTTCATTACTTGCAGCTTGAGCTGCTCGACATATAGTCCATGGTGGTTGCTGGTCTCATCTTCTCCTTTGGGTTGTTGAACCAATTTGTTTGACTCTGTTGCTGGATGCAGGGACTCTGAGGCAGCCTGAGTAGTGACCTGGGCGACACTGACATCTGGCGCTCGCTGGAGTTCTTTGAACAGACTGCCACGATTGATCATTGACGTCTGCTCCTTGGTGGTTTTGGCAGTTGCCCTCAACGGCGTACGTGCTGGTTTCAGATTAGGCTGACTGACTTTCAGCTTTTCTATGAATCTGCTCCAGTTTTCATTATTTATCTTGCATATACGATCCCATGCTGTTGTATAATACGAAGATTGGTTCATAAGTGACGAGGTGAGTGGGTTTCTCGCATCTCCTTTCAGACACGAGTTCAGATAATAAATCTTGATTGCATCTCCGAAATCTGTTCTCTCGTGAATTGCCGTTTTAAACCATCCATAGAATGTTATCCACTCTTTGGGGTTTCCACTAAATGTGGGTATTTCCATTGCTGGTGCAGCTGGCTGAAGTGGTCTTGCATCCTTCAGGTCTTGCAGACGCTGTTTCATTGCCAGTCTTTCCAACATCGCTGTGGCCTTAATCCTCATCTCGATAAGATAATCGTCGTCAATCTCATTGAGCTTATACTTTACCAATACCGATTTGTGTTTTTCCTCTAGCATCGTCATCAAGATTTTAATTCTTGATATTGGCTCTACAATATCGTAGCTATCCAATTCCATGAAGCTTTCATTTGCTTCCTGAATAGCCTGGTTTAGTTTGCCTGTAAGTTGTTCCAATTGATTCGCCAATTCGAATGTTGGGCTTACAGATCCAAAATTGTCCGATTCGGTAACATATGTGGGCGTCCTGTACCGCTGCACATCATTTCGTTCTGATGGCCCGGCGTCCTGCATGGCGTGGTCACTCATATTGACCTTCAACCTCGATACGAGTTGCGCCATGGTTCTTTCGAATATTCAGATATTCGCACCCACTTTACGGATATGATAAACCAAAATTGTGTATGCGCTTACATCAACTTTCGCGAATATCAAAATCCGGCTCGAAGGACCAAAAAATGTATAGAATTATACACTTTTATTGAGCACGCTTGTAATGTAATATTTGTACTGAATAGCTCTTGCGAGCGATTCTTCTTTTATACATATTTTTCATGCCTTAAATCTAACTTATCTATTGCTTCGTTTGTAAGACGAAGCATGTGTATGTTTATGTGCTTGTTCGTTGGTAATTATCAGTGCACACATATGTGTCGGTCTAGTGGAAGGGGGTACATCGCCTGTGCATCTTAAAGGGTACGCCCTGACCCTCGTCAAGTGCCTATTAATATTTATTGCTTAACCATAAGCATTGACTTGTTTATGTATATAATGCATCTATCGCTACGTGTGAGTCGTGGGATCGTGGACTATGTTTAGATTCTAAACAAAGACCTTAACCAGGATAGGAACTGTAGCATACAACGAACGGATGCATTCTAGCTAAGCAGATGGTATGTGTAGACTTATGCGGAACCCGTGCTTGATCCGGCTATCTTCGTCGGCAATGTGGGGGAGTCCAAAAGCGTTACCGCGGGCTACAAGCTCATGGCTTAGGGTTTAATTATTTAGTTTTAATAGTTCACGGGATATTTTGGTTTTCATAGGGTATTGGAAAGCCTATCATTTAGTCTAACACTGGTTGGAAAAGGGACTAGAAGGATAGTATAGACAAAAAAATAGAGAAGGAGAAGTTGGCTCAGAAGGACAAATGGTAGTTCAGGCCACACTGAGGTGTTGGTTCAGTGGCCAATGTTCCCCACCATACCATGATCGCCAGGGGCAGGCATGAACTGAAGTGTTGTTCACTTCATCCCATGGAGGCGCGGCATGATTTCCGGAAAGTCGAAAACTTATTTAGAGATCATGATAAGTTTAATCCAGGGTTTCATAATTCAGGGTTTGGTTTTTAAGCATAACTAAAGTTTGATTGGAAAATAATACAAAGAAAAACTAAAATTAGGTTTAGCATGCAGAATTTTCCGGGAGTTTTCCGACCTAACGGTCATATTTTCCAACATCGGAAAATGACATCTCAATTTATATCACTTAACTATCCTTACAAACCGAATTTTAAGTCAATCGGGTGAAAAATCAAAAAGTCTTGCGGTATTTCCGCAAGCTTGTCTTTGTAAGCGCGTAGTTCTAGTTGTATTCGTCGCATCGGTTCACGCTAGAGCTTTTTGGAAAGCTCTTTTCACGCGCTAACACGTGTTTGTTTTTAGTCGTTCGTGAGTTATAGCGGCGCAAACATGGAGCAAAATAAAGAGAAAATACGGCATATTTTACAGTACTACTACGATAAAGGCAAAAATGCATCTCATGCTGCCAATAAAATTTGTGCAGTTTAAGGACAGTTCCATTTCCACCGCACAACGATGGTTTCTACGTTTTCGTTCTGGTGCAGAGGTGATCGAAGATGCGCCACGGTCCGGAAGGCCTGTCGTCGAAAATTGCGATAAAATCGCTGAATTGATCGAAAGAGACCGGCATAGTAGCAGCCGTAGCATCGGCCAAGAGCTGGGCATGAGTCATCAAACCGTTATAAACCATTTAAAGAAGCTTGGATTCAAAAAGAAGCTCGATGTATGGGTGCCACACGACTTGAAGCAAAAAAAATTTTGGCCAGTATGGATGCATGCGAATCGCTTCTGAATCGCAACAAAATCGACCCGTTTTTGAAGCGGATGGTGACTGGCGATGAAAAGTGGGTCACTTACGACAACGTGAAGCGCAAACGGTCGTGGTCGAAAAGCGGTGAAGCTGCCCAGACGGTGGCCAAGTCTGGATTGACGGACAGGAAGGTTCTTCTGTGTGTTTGGTGGGATTGGCAGGGAATCATCCACTATGAGCTGCTCCTCTATGGCCAAATGCTCAATTCGGACCTGTACTGCCAACAACCGGGCCGATTGAATGCAG
This sequence comes from Lordiphosa andalusiaca, assembly GCA_035044965.1. NCBI lineage: Eukaryota > Metazoa > Arthropoda > Insecta > Diptera > Drosophilidae > Lordiphosa > Lordiphosa andalusiaca. The sequence continues at coordinate 13,598 of JAWNNM010002832.1, forward strand.
CACTCATGCAGAAGAGGCCATCATTGATCAACAGAGGCCAATTGTCTTCCATCAGGACAACGCCAGGCCACACACATCTTTGGTGACGCGCCAGAAGCTCCGGGAGCTCGGATGGGAGGTTCTTTTGCATCCACAGTATAGTCCGGATATTGCAGCATAGACAACCTTATATATAGATGTAAATTTCCATCCAGTTCAGTATGTACATATGTATGTAACTCATCCATAAAAAAATCAAAAGTCATTGCCAAGGAGGCAGCCATCCATATTACATACATACATACACAAACATATCCACACCTTCACACATTCAAACACACTCGCCTATATACATTGCCCCTCCATACACATATATAAACGTTTTGGCCAACAAATTAATTTATGCAGTTACACCTACACAAGCACACATTCAGCCATCCCATAAACATAATTTTTTTCTGCATTCAAACCAATTGCATACGTACATACATACGCAGCCAACCAAATATATATGGTGCATATGTTTATGTCTTTGCCGCCAAATTATTTTCCTTCCACAGCACACACACATACACGAACAAATTCACCTTCATCCATACAACCAACATACATACAAACACATCCATAGAAAATTCAACTCATCTGTTTAAAAGCATTCCATTTGAAAATAAATAAATATATATATATATTCAAACATATGTAGCTGTCCAGCCGCGAGGGTGTATACACGACGCTGTCCAATCGGCCACATCTACACGTGACGATTAGGTGACTGACAAACATATTGATTTAAATACAAATTAATAAAAATAGTATTGGATAAACAAAAGCAAGGTGGCGAAATATTCCAGTGTTAAATAAATTGTTTTTGGTATATAGTCCAGTGTATGAACCGTTTCAATTCCATTCGTTCCGTGGGAGGCAAGTTGTCATTTCTAAATTGCTTACGTTATATTGGGTGGAAAATAATCGGACTTTAAGCTTCATATTACTTAATATTTCCGAGTCGGTATTCATCCTATACAGTTCCAATTCCATTCGTTCCGTGGGAGGCAAGTTGTCCTTTCTAAATTGCTTACGTTATATTGGGTGTAAAATAATCGGACTTTAAGCTTCATATTGCTTAATATTTCCGAGTCGGCATTCATTCCCATACAGTTCCAATTCCATTCGTTCAGTGGGAGGCAAGTTATTATTCAATTCACGCAATTATGAGTTCCCCAAGCGCAAAAAAATCAATTAAGAGTGCCAATTGATCGCAATTCCAAAGGAGGATCCTGTCCTACTCTAACAAAAGGGGACACTCCAACAGCACCCCTTGGTAGAGTAACCCGCTCAGGCTCGCAGACCACGCTGTCTACAAGCCACATGGCGCTGAATAAATTTCTTGCCGTCAGCGACAGGCTTAGCCAGTTTGAGGCAAAGATCCATACGCCAGAGGTTGAAGATGTGGCTTTATTCACACTCAAGGTCCGTCGGGACCAGATCCTGTCTCTGTGGAATAAGGTCGAGGCCGAGTACGATTTATGTTTCGCTGATTTAACCAACGAGGCAAGCAGTGAATATCTTCCGATCCTTGATGTTAAATACAGCTACTGCTATTCTGTTTACGAACGAACCACAGCCGTTCTAAGCGACCAAATTGAGCAGGCCTCGACTTTAGTAAGATAAACGACGCAACCTCTTGCTAATATTCCTGCGTCAAGAGGTTGCAATCTCCCACCTTGTGACACCGAGGTTTTCCATGGGGATTATTTAAAATGGCAAACTTTCCGCGATCTGTTCACGGCTATATACGTAAACAATCCTAGACTTAGCCCGGTCGAGAAACTATTCCATCTCAACGCTAAGACAAGTGGCGAGGCAAAATCCATTGTCGCCAAATCTCCACTCACCAATGAGTGGTTTGCAGCCGCATGGGGGGCACCTCCAAATCCCGCCCCCCCTGCCTACGCCACTGCCTTTAGCGGATCCCTCATTTTCGAAAAGCTCGCAGATTGATGTCCTAATTGGCGCCGACATACTTCCTTCGATTTTGCTGGGTGGTTTCCGTTTGAACATATGTAAGACACTCCTAGGCCAAGAGACGGTCTTTGGCTGGGTAATTACTGGGCCAATTCCTTCTTACACGACCAATTCCATCGCTTCGTTCTCCACTGAAATTTCTGTCGATAAGAACCAACCCTTAGAAAAACTTCTTACTAGTTTTTGGGAGGTGGATGATCTGCCGGCACGACCGGCTAAGGAATCCGAAACCAAATGTGAAGAGTTTTTTGTACAGGAAGGAGTCTGGGAGATATATAGTTTCGAGCAAGATCACTAACGGTGTTAGCTTGAATGACGTTCTCCATCCTGGGCCAGTTCTCCAGACTGATATAACCATCCAATTGCTAAAATGGCGGTGCTTTCAATTCGTACGAAAATGTACCGTCAAATCAGAGTTAACATTATTCGAATAACAAATTATCTAGATAATTATTTGAAAACAACTGTTATATATGAAATTTTATTTGTAAATAATTTTATGTAAATAACGATCATTCGAATGATTATCTAGATAAAATTATTCGGTTTTTAAATAAAATTAATCGATAAATAACACTTCGAATAAATTATTTGTCTACAAAATCACTAATTTTTTCGAATAAAACTAATTAATATAGCTCGGATAAGAATTCGGTGAAACCCCCAAATAAAAGTATGACAAAAGAAGTGGCTCGTGTCATACCTGCGAATCTGGTTGAACGCCTATGTTTTAGAGACAGGGCCTCTGGAGCTGCTTGTTGGGGAAGATAAATTGGTGTACCCTCATAATAAGAAGGTAATTCGTGTCTATACTTTGGTTTTGGACATGCCGAACTAAGCGTAAGATAATTAGGATAAGTTTTATGGGCTTATGCAGCTGTAATAGAATATTTGATATTCGTGAAAAAATTGTTCGTAGATAATTTATTCTGACACAAATAATTTGTCAACAAATAAATTTCGATTATTTTTATTTGGAATACAATTTTTGGATAAAGCAACATTTTATTATTATTCGAATAAAAATAATTTTATGAAAAATTATTCGTTATCCGTATTCGAATTAAAAAATGCCAACTCTGCGGCAAATACTAGTGGATCCCAAACATACTGCGTTTCAGAGAATTCTATTCCGAAATCATGACGGTCAACTGAACGATTATGAGCTACACACGGTTACGTTTGGCGTTAACTGTGCGCCGTTCCTAGCTCTACGCGTCCTCCAGCAGCTTGCGCGTGATGTTGAAGGTCAATTCCCATTGGCAAGTGAGATCATCAAAACTGCTATGTACGTAGATAACGTGCTTGCAGTATATCACACTGAGCAGATGGCGATATCGATGATACGCGAACTGCGAGCCGCACTTGACACGGCTGGGTTTCCTCTCGGAAAATGGACCTCTAACAAAAAGTCTTGGCTTAGGGCTGTACCAGTTGAGCATCGCCTCAACAGTGACTTCCTTGAAATCGAAGAAGCCAGTATCGCACAGACCCTAGGGATTCGATGGAGAGCAACCAGTGACCTTTTCTATTTTATCGCATCCAAGCCTGATTCCAAGGTGTCTTACAAAAAGCGCGAAGTGCTATCGCAGATCGCCAAACTTTTTGATCCAGCAGGTTGGCTAGCACCTTTCGTTATCCAAGCCAAGATGTTTATGCAGGAGATTTGGCTTAGAGAGCTGGAGTGGGATGACGAGCTCCCCAGTGATCTCTGCGAAACGTGGCAAAGCTTTCTGCACAGTTTCAAAGTCATCAATCAGATCCAAATACCAAGATGGTTGAAAGTTGGTCCGACAACGAAAGTGCAGATTCACGCGTTTTGTGATGCCTCTCAGCGCGCATACGGGGCAGCAATCTCTGTTCGTGTGGAACTACCGCAAGGTAGTTACTGCTAAATCCCGAGTGGCCCCGGCTTAAACTATTTCCTTACCAAGGCTCGAACTGTGCGGAGTTGTCCTTTTAGTCGAGCTGTCAGCTGCTGTTGTTCCCCAATTGACACTATGTCCTGATGAATTGTTCTTTTGGACTGACTCGACGATCGTCCTAGCGTGGATAAATCGCCCTCCGTGTAGTTGGACCACTTTTGTAGCCAATCGTATGGCGAAGATTGCTCGATCTAGCTCCGTAGATCGCTGGCGCCATGTGCGTTCCGAAGAAAATCCTGCAGACTTGGTAAGCCGTGGTATGAGTGCCACTGACTTGGTTAAATGGCTAAGGTCGTCAAACTACAGCTGGCAGGTTTCCGCAATGCCTCCACCAGAGACAAATCTTGAGCAGAGAACCGTCAAGGTTCATGTAGCTACACAAAACCACCCTGACATCCTTATACGATTCTCCGATCTTGGTAAAGCTTTGCGCGTGATAGCCTACGCAATTAGGTTTATTAGGAGCTGTAGAAAACTTCGCCTCTGTTCTACAGCGGAACTAGGTGCGGCTGAGCTGGCAGAGGCCTTGGAAAGGGTAACTATTTCTACTCAGCGCAGCCAGTATTCCGACGAACATCGCTCCCTCTTTAAGGGGCAGTCTCTCGGTTCTTCTAGCTCTATCCACAATCTAAATCCGTTCATCGACAAGAACGGAGTTATTAGAGATTGTGGTCGTGCCCAAGCCTCCGAGTCCATGTCCTACAACGAACGACATCCAATTTTACTGCCCGCCAAAAGCCTGTTGGTGCGATTCACACATCGTATTTCATTACATGGAGGAAACCAGCTCGTCATTCGATTGATCCGGGAAAAGTATTGGATTCCCAAATTAAGAAATGTGGTGAAAGGCGTTATCCATCAAGGTATGCGTTATCCATCGGAAGAAGATTCAGTCACAACTGATGGGCGATCTTCCTGCTGAGCGCGTCACGTACTCCCGACCGTTTACGTACACCGGGGTTGACTTTGCTGGCCCATTCGAAATTAAAAGTTTTTCCGGCCGAGCATGTCGAATAACAAAGGGCTACGTTTGTGTGTTTGTGTGCTTTACCACCAAGGCCATCCATCTAGAGGCCACTTCCGACTTATCGACAGATACGTTCCTGGCAGCCTTTGCTCGATTTATTGCCAGGCATCTGTCCCCGACAGATCCATTCTGATAATGGAAAAAACTTCGTCGGGGCATCCAGAGCTTTAACCAAAGACTTCCTCGAGGCTACGAAGACACAGGTCACAGTGGCTTACAGTCACCAGAACCTGACGTGGCGTTTCATCCCTCCAGGTGCCCCACACATGGAAAGGCTTTGGAAAGCGGGTGTTAAAAGCTTTAAGACTCTCTTCCATAAATACACACATGAAGAGTACGCCACTTTGCTATCCAGAATTGAGGCGTGTTTGAACTCCATTCCAATTTCTCCGATGTCAGAGGATCCGACAGATTCATTGGCATTAGGCCCCGGCCATTTCCTGATCAGCGCTCCTCTACTTTCAGTCGCTGAGCCAGAGATAAAAGAGAGCGCTTCTTCAATCCTTAACCGGTGGCAGCGTCTCAAAGCCTTGAGCCAGCAGTTTTGTTCGCGCTGGAAGGTCGAATATCTTCGAGAACTCCACAAACGAAATAAGTGGCGGTTTCCTACAAAGGACCTAGAGGTTGGGGACTTGGTGGTTATAAAGGAAGAAAATATTCCCTCCCACGAAGGGCAAATGGCCCGGGTTCACAAAACGTATCCGGGTGCTGATAGCAGGGTCCGGGTCATAGACCTCTTCACATCTCGTGGCATCGTTAAGAGGCCTCTAACAAAAGTAGTACTGCTCTCCAAAGAATCCGAAATCCTTTCCTCCTACGACTACATAGCCTCCAATCAATAGAGACACATCCACTAATCCGTAAACATCTCGATCCAATTCATATTCATTCATTCTTTTTCATTTCATGTCATCCATTTCATCCATTCGCAACATGACGCCACGTCCACGCCGAGAAACTAGCCAAGCCAATGACCGCAGACGAACTCGAGTTATTGACTCCTACCGATGCCGAGTCTGCCAAGGCATCCACCCACTCAAGCGATGTGGACGTTTCTTGCGGTTGAGCGCGTAGAAGCGGTTGAGGGCAGTGCTTATCAACAAGTACTGCTCAAATTGCCTTGCCCACCAACACTCTGGTGGGTCCTGCCGTAGCGGTGACACGTGGCACATCTGTCACAAGGACCACCATACCTTGCTCCATCTGCGAGAAGGCCGCAGAAGCCTTCCACAACCATCTCGGTCCGTTTCTCCAGTCCAACGGCAGCGCTCTCCATCTGGTCCTCGAATTCAGCCTCCATCATTAGCCACGCTGCTGCAACACAGGAATCCACAAGTCCTTCCTACTGCCTCCATTCTGAACGACAACGGATCCACCGAATACGATACGCGGGCCCTCATAGATCCATGCGAAGCAGTTTCTCGCATTAATGCTTCCCTAAAGAGGGCGTTCCACCTCACCAGCGTATCAATCGGTGGGGAGGAAGCCTGCACAGCGTTGATCCGCTCCCAGACGTTCCCAGATTTCAGCTTGGAGGTGATCTTGAAGGTTGACCCCGACGTTCACCTGCGCACTCGGTCCTCGCCAATTGATTCACGCATCAAAGAAAAATTTGGACACATTACCCTGGCTGATGGGAATTTTGACCGCCCAGCTACGGTGGCAATCGTGCTTGGAGACGATGTCTACTCCGACATAGTGCACATTGGAGTTCTGCCTAGCACTGAGGGTCTGCCAGTAGCGCACAATACTGTGTTGGGTGGACGCTGACGGGTTCCTGCCGATCCTTGTAGTCATACTTTCCTAGTGTCAAAAGTCTTCCCTAGTTCCTTGATGTTGTCTTGACTCGAGTCTATAAAACCTGAAGTCGAATGAACCGAACGTGTGTTTTTTTATACGATCCTGTTTCCAAATACCAAATTGTGTTTTCTGGCAATTGCGCACAACCCAAAAAGTGAAGCCAGCCCCAACCTGCACCCAACTACAACACTCTATATCCAGAAAGGGGTGTAGTGGTGCAAGCTTGCTTTTTGTCTCAATTTCCAGTTTTTATCGAAGTCTTACAATTTCCTCATGATATTCTCTTCTCTGATGTTGTCTTATGATTCGCCATCTTGCTTCTTTGATTTCAGCTAATGACAATTTTCCTGTTCTGCCCTTTTTCCTACATCGCGCAATGAATCGGAATATGTATGCCACGATTTTCGTCAGTTTTCCAATGTTGCTGTATTTTCCTTCTAGCTCATCTAGAATGTTTTCCTCCTTCGATATAGCCAAACTAAATTATTTTGTAACTTTTCTGTTGTCCGGCCATTCCCTCTCAGAGTATTGTAACCAGTCGGGTTCTTTTCACCAAAGTTCCTACATCTGCAGGATTTTCTCGAGTCTCGTCCCAGTTTGTCTTGGAGATCCACAATTTTAGGATAAACAATTTGGCTATGAATGTTACAGGTGATAGCCAAAGGGATCAAAAATGTTTGCCAATGCTGACAATGTCTTCCGTTTTGTAATTGTTTTTAATTCTGTAGTTTTGATGTTAAAGGCCTGTATCCAGCACTGCGGAAAATTCCTGCCAGGAATTTGCTAATTATTTTGAGTGTGTGGAACCCAACTAAAACAAACTATCGTTCAGAGCGTTCTCTGTCTCTCTCTCTCTAGTCTCTGTTTCCCGCTCTCCAAGCGTTCTTACTGTCATTCGCTGGCAAGCATATATAACATTAATGAATTTAAGAACTTTAAACACAATTACAAGTACAGGGTTGTCCATATTCGACGGACCCATCTGGCAACGCCATAGCTTTTGACAGAGATGTCAGATCGCTTAATGACATACCGCGTTTGAAGCGTCAGTCCAAGCAGATTTTTACCATGGAACAATACACGCCACGCGAGCGCTCTGAAATAGTTGAAATTTACATTCAACAGAACAAGTGAATTGTGAAAACAAAATTATCATGTCCGTTGAAGCCCATTTCACATTGAATGGGACCGTAAATAAGCAAAATTGCCGTAATTACGCCACTGAAAATCCTCAGGAGATTCAAGAAGTGCCTCTTCATGACGAAAAAGTCAGAGTTTGGTGCGGCGTTAGTGCGAAAACTATCATTGGGCCGTTTTTCTTCCAAAATGAAAATGGCCATGCTGTTACCATCAACCAGGAGCGTTATCGCGACATGATGACCAATTTTGTGATGCCAATTATTCGTCGAAAGCGTATGAGGCAGTTCTGGTTTCAACAAGACGGCGCTCCACCGCACACAAGTCGCATAACAATCGATTTTCTGAAGAAATTGTTTCCGGGCCGTTTGATGTCGAAAAGTGGTGATTTGGACTGGCCACCGCGTTCGCCCGATTTGACGCCGCCTGACTTCTTGTGGGGATATTTGAAGTCAAAGGTTTACGTTAACAAGCCAAGGACCGTAGAAGAGCTCAAGGACAACATTCGTGAAGAAATAGCCGCTATTCCGTGCGAAATGTTGGCGAAAACGATGGAAAATGCTGCAAAAAGGGCACAATACGCCATCAACGCCAGAGGCGGCCATTTGAGAGATATCATATTCAAAAATTGATGTAAACAAATCTACTTGGAACAAATTAAATGATTAAGATTGCCAACCGCCAAATTTTTATTTTTTTCTTTGATTTTTTTTTTAAAAAACATGGGTCCGTCGAATTTGTTCAACCCTGTATTCCACCTTCTTCATTAATTTGTGCTGCAACACTTTCTCAAGCACTTTTCACAGAAATGTTGTCAAAATGCTTTTTCTCTGTGGCTCGTGAAAGACATGGTCTTGCTTCAACTGCTTATATTAAATCAATCTTCTTCTCACAGTTATTGCCTCCATCTTGTGACAAATCACTTCCGAAATAATTGTAAACAATATATTCCTGGCCTGAATTACAGCTGTTTCTCTTTCCACACACGCTTCCGAAACGCCGCTATTGATCCGCCGCTATCTATAAAGTGTGGATTTCGTTCGTGTTGCTGGATACACAACAAACGAAAAAGCAAACTAAAAATTCCTGGCACAGTTTTTTTTATATGAAGTTTGACAGGAATTTTTAGTTTCCGCTGTGCTGGATACCCGGCTTAAAACTGAATTCGTCATTTTGAGGACTCCACTTTAGTCCTAATGTCTTCACTGATTCTTCTTCGTTGACTTCAAATAATTTTTGACTCATTGCTTCTGGTAGTGCCGTGGTTATCATTTCGTCATTTGCTGTCCATTTGCGAAGATGCAATCCATATTTCTCCAACTCATGTGATACTTCTTCCTTAATCTTATAAAATCCATATAAAAATTGTTTTTAATGATTTCTTTTGTAGTTGAATTCTCACATTTATTAGAAATCTCCAGTAGACATCTTGTTGCCAGGAATGGTGCTGATGCTGTTCCCTATGTTACTGTTTTCAAGTTATATTCCTTTACTGGTTCATTTTTTTCTTTCCTCAATAAAATTCTCAGGTAATCTTGATCTTCTTTATGTATCCATATTTGTCTGTACATTTTCTCAACATATGCTGTGATTACAAATTTCCAGATTCGCCATTTTATAATAATTTCAAATATTGTTTTTTGTACTATATATGGGGTCTTGGTAATTGAATACCATTCAAACTTTTACATTTGTAGTTTTTGAAGATGCATCATAAACAACTCGAAGCCTGGTTGTTAGACTGTCTTCCCGAATAACCGGTTGGTGTGGTACATAATATTTTCCTGTTCTAGTCTCTTTTGCTTCCTTCACATGTCCTTGATTAAGGTAGTCCATGAATTAAATGTATTGTTTTAAGCTCTCATTATTTTGAACTTTTTTCTCAAGGTTCAAAAGTTGCGCCATTGCTCGTTTTCTTGGATCTCCCAGCACGTTGTTCTCCAAAAATGGCATTTTCACGAAAAATCTTTCATCAACATCATCTGAATCGTCTCTTCAAACATTGCCATGCATTTCTCATTATCCGTTGAAATTGTAGTTTCAGGAATTTCCTCTATTTCCCAAAATTTTTATCTAAATTGACTGCTGACTGTATTCGTTTGTTTCCTGGTATTTGCACTGCTCCTGATAAAATCCATCCTAATTTCGTACGTTTTCCAATGACGGTATCTTCTTGTTTCGGCCCTTGGATTAAAATTTCTGCCAGCAATCTGCTAGCATCTCATTTTTCCAAATTTCCTTTTTATATTGAAGGCATTTCGAGGCTTGAACTGGGGTCATCATCACCTTCTACCATCTTACACTGACCGGCTACGACTAATAAACCTGCCAACTTTTAAGAACCGAAGAACATGTCATGGCGTAATATTCGTCTACAAGCTGATCAATTATGATATCGATTCAGTTTTCCTGCTAAGCCAGCAACAAGACTCACGCGGTCGTATAAACCTCTAGCATTACACACTTGTAGGACTAACTACGCTCTACATGATCCTTTTCGCGTAATATGTTCATATTATAATAACCTGCACCATTTGTTATCAACTGAAAGTTCACTGTACAATAATTCGTGTAATATTTTATTATTTTTGTCCTCTCTACGATCTTGAATCTGTCTTCGATAATGTTTATGCCGCAAAGTATGCTGCACGACAGGCTGGCTCATATCCACCACCCGAGCTTTGACACTTTAGCATAAGCTTAGCATAGGCTAGAATTAAGCTCGCTGTATAAAGTTAGTTGAAAAAAGTAAGTGTATAAGCCGCCCACATGAAATAAACACATACGAAAAACCACAAACTCAAAACAGTGTTAAATCTATTAAAAACGGAGAAACACCAGACAATAAGAATAATCCGCCCGCTGCAAACATTGGTCCTACGAGCCGAATAATTAAATTTTGTGTCCCTAATTCCAAAAAGTATTGCGGAGGAGGTGCTGTGTGTGTTTATCCACAACAAGAGGCAATTAAAGCAATAAAAGAACTCCGCACGGTTTTCGATAGCGCTGGAATCCCTTTAAGAAAGTGGACGCCCAACTCTAGGGATGTGTTAATTGACATTCCGAAGGACCACTTACTTTGTGCCGATTTCCTCGAGATTGATGACGCCAGCATGGCAAAGACTTTGGGACTTTGGACTTTGGATGGCAAGCAAACCGCAGGTTGGCTGGCTCCATTTATTGTCCGAGCTAAAATTTTCATGCAGGAAATTTGACTAAAAGAATTTGGCGGGGATGAGACTTTACCAAGTGACCTTCTCATAAAATGGCAAGACTTTCCTCAAAGTTATCCTCTACTTAAACAAATTCGAATTCCAAGATGGGTTCATTTTCATCCCAAGGCTAAATTGCAATTCCATGGATTCTGTGACGCATCTCAACGCGCTTATGGTGCTGCGATTTATGTTCGTATGGAGCCAAGATAACACAGTCCGTCAGCTCAGGCAAATGGTCTCATATAAGATCAGAAGATAACCCTGCTGATTTGGCTAGCAGAGGTGTAGCACCAACAGATCTGGCTAGCAGCAGTTTATGGTGGCACGGACCGGAATGGTTGCAACTTCCGCAAAATCAATGGCCGGCTCCAGTTGGATCAGTTCACGAGACGGAATTAGAACAACGACCTGTGAAGTGCAACTTTTCAAAGGTGCCACAGGAGATCAATATCGTTGAGAGATTCTCAGACTACAGTAAAACACTCAGAGTTGTAGCATATGTGTTCCGATTTCTCAAGCGTTGTAGAAAACCTGATGCTCAATTTCCAAAAGAGCTCAGCTGTAGTGAGCTATTGGACACCCAAGAGCGTCTTATTGCTTACACTCAACGTACAGAGTATCCCAAAGAGTATCAGTGTTTGATCAGCAAGCAGGAAATTCCACCGTCAAGTAGTATCGTCAACCTTAATCCGTTTCTAGACCAAAAGGGAGTTATGAGAGCATGCGGTCGTGTGAGGGCATCTGAAACTTTAAATTATGACGAGCGGCATCCGATTATTTTCACATATTCAAGCGCATTTACACGGCTCCTCGTTCGATTTACACACCGCATATAGCTTCATGGCGGAAATCAAATAATGATGCGGCTCATCCGAGCTAAATATTGGATTCCAAAGCTTCGAAATTTAATCAAGAGTACGATTAATTCCTGCAGAGCATGTGTAGTTCCACCTATTGCTCCACACATGGGTGGCTTGTGGGAAGCTGGTGTGAAAAGCTTTAAGGCGCCTTTTTACAAGTCCACTTCCTCCTTCAAGTACACTTTCGAAGAACTATCGACCTTGTTATCGAAAATCGAGGGTTGTCTTAACTCAAGACCAATTTCGCCAACAAATAA
>JAWNNM010002833.1:0-32213 GCA_035044965.1 Lordiphosa andalusiaca
ACATAGAAAAACTACCGCCTACAAGCACCAAATTTCCCCTATGGAGAGCACATGCAAGCATAAAGCCCCCTGCAAAGGTAGACACGCCTTTAAGGGACCAGAGTGGAAGTTGGGCCCGCAGTGACGAAGAGAAGGAAAATGTCTTTGCACTTCACCTTAGAAATGTCTTCCAGCCAAATCCACCAACTAATGGCTATGCACTTCCATTGGTTCCCATCGCCGCACAAACTGACCCAATTAAAGTTCATTCACTTGAAATAAAAAATGCTATCGGAGATCTACAACCCAGAAAAGCGCCTGGACATGATCTTATTACGCCAAAAATGATTATGGAACTTCCAAGTCCTGCCATAACATATATCTCAAGACTTTTCAATGCAGTACTGCGATGTGGATACTTCCCAACCCAATGGAAAAAGTCCACAATCATAATGATCCATAAACCAGGAAAGAATAAAACCCAAGCGTCATCATATAGACCCATTAGTCTGCTCCCTTGCTTATCAAAACTTTTTGAGAAGATCTTACTCCGTAAAATTGATTCCCATGCGCAAAATATCATTCCATCACACCAATTTGGGTTTCGAGCTAAACACGGGACTATTGAGCAAGTCAACCGCATAACTTCAGATATTCGGACTGCGTTTGAAAACCACGAATACTGCTCTGCCATTTTCCTAGATGTTGCCCAAGCATTTGAAGCAAGATAAAGACAATGCTTCCACCAAATACACACAAAGTCCTAGAAAGTTACGTCAGTAACAGAGTATTTACAGTTCGTCAAAATGAGTACACAACAGAAGAGTTCACCATAGGAGCCGGAGTACCGCAGGGAAGTGTTCTTGGTCATTTCCTATACGTACTATACACTGCTGACATACCAACAGACTCTCGACTTACAATAAGTACTTTTGCGGATGATACGGCAATATTAAGCAGATCACGATGTCTAATTACCGCAACAAGACTTTTGGCAAGCCATCTTACCGACGTGGAAGAGTGGCTGGCCAACTGGCGTATTAAAATCAACGAGCAAAAGTGTAAGCACGTGACGTTCACACTCAACAGAAGCACCTGTCCCCAGCTATCACTAAACGCGATCCCGCAATCAAACGATGTTGTATACCTTGGTGTACACCTCGATAGAAGGCTCACATGGCGCAAACACATAGACTCGAAAAACTTCAGATAAAGCTCAAGGCCAACAGCCTTCACTGGCTAATTAACTCCCGTTCCCCACTAAAGCTGGAATATAAAGTCTTACTGTACAAGAGCATCATAAAGCCTGTCTGGACCTATGGCTCGCAGCTATGGGGAAATACTTGTGCGAGCAGCGTGGATATCCTCCAAAGATCACAGTCGAGAATCCTAAGAACCATCACTGGAGCGCCATGGTACATTCGCAATGATTGTATCCACAACGACCTCAGCATCCCACTGGTTGAAACTGAAATAGAGGAACTTAAGCGCAAATATTCTGAGAAGCTTCTTGCCCACCCAAACCAACTTGCGAAATCTCTCACCATGCTGGCAACGCATTCTCGCCTGCGAAGAAACGACCTACCAACCCAGCGACTGACTTGAAGGGCCGTAGAACACAAACTACCTCCAATAGGGGATAGTTTATTAAAATAGTCTCTAGATTAAGATTTGAAAATTTATTGTTAGTCTCTTTAAGAGAAGATCCAATAAATGCCAACCAAGCATAAAAAAAAAAAATAAAAAATATCATATAGCTCCCATACGAACGATCGGCCGGAAAATGGTAAAACTAGTATATTTAAACCGAGAGCCTAAGTTAAAGTCGGCCTTGCCCGACTTCGAAATAGTTACTCAAGGCAATTAATGTTTAAAAACCTCATGCGGCTCAGATAAGAATGCAAAGTTTTTTTTTAACTCTGCCATTTATTATCCGATAAGTCCAAAATGATGGTAGTGAAGGATGGAAGAGGACGAAGAGCCAGAGCGGAGGAATGGACACTAAATGGGGTGTTGCTAGAAACAGTAAAGGAGTATAAATACCTAGGCGTGCTACTGACATCCAACATGTCCTTTGAAAAACATCTGTCGCAGAAATTGTCAGACGCTAAAGTCGCTATTAAAAGCTCTTGGAAGCATCTGCTTGGGAAGAAGAATGTAAACCACTGCACCAAATATAAACTTTTTCTAGCCACATACAGCAGTGATGTGTTATGCGTCCCCAGTCTGGGGTTTTTGCCGATTCGAAGATGTAGAGCGACTGCTTCGTTTCTATGTCAAAAAGATCTTTTACCTACCCCTAAACACTCCGAACTACGCCATAAACATCGAAACGGGACGACCTACATTGTTTCAATACACCCTGCAGCTGCACTTCGAATACATTAGCAAAGCCATGCTGATGGACTCGTCACGACTTCCAAACATCATTGTGAAACAACTTTTTGAAAGAACACAGTTTTTTCGTGAATGGGATAATTTGGCAAGAGACCACATCCATGAGATCATATGGAAATGACAGCAGAGCCTGGGAAACATGGTAAATGGAACTGTTGCAGAGGATTGACGAAGAAGAAAGAATTGTTTTCGAGCGGCAGGCAAGGCAGAGTGGCACAAGTTTTGCATACAAGCTCCTCGAGTACAAGCTTTTTGACAGAAATTATTTTAGGGATGATGTACGCAATATCGTTAATTTTTCATACAAGAACTGAAGTACTTAGACTTAATTACACGCCGCAAAGAACGACGGAAAGCCGATGCACCCAATGCAACCTGGATGAAAGAGAAGATGATGCTAGGTGAGCTCCGTGCACTTCACTTTGGAAAATGGACCCTGGAAACAAGGGAAATGCTGCATCTAATGAACGGTTCCAACTGGCCCTCTCTAATTTCATATCTGAGAGAGGCTACCAAATATAGGCAGGAGTTTATGGAAGATTTTTAAACAGGAGTATCAACATTTGGTCAAAGCAACTGCATCCTAGTTGGGAACGGCGTGGTATCTCGCGGCGAGTGGGGCAGCTGCGGGTAGAATCTGCTAGGGTGCAGGGTTATGAACCGAAGAAACTTTTCTGTTGTAGTCATTTTTGTATTGTTTTATGTCAGATTGCAATTTGTCATCTCAAAATTGTTGTTAAAGTTTGAAGTATGTATTATCATTTTAAAATGTTTTGTAAAACCAAAAATGAATCGAACATAGATTTACATCTTATGTTCAGAAACAGCTAACGGCTAAGGTCAAGCTATCATTATTATTAATAAATACAGGGTGTCCCGGGAACTTTTACAAGTATTTAAATGCCCAATAGAACACAAAAAGAGTAACATTTTTTGTTCTTGCACCATGTGTCTGAATTGCGCCGTTTATGAGTTACAGCGATTCGAAGTAAATTCAGTTTATTTCGAAACTACTTGTTTTAAAATTCATTAAAATTTATTTTGACATTTAATTTCAAGAAGAAAAAAAAATGGATTTTCAAATTAATTTTTTTAAATGTCAAAATAAATTTTTATGAATTTTAAAACAAGTAAATATACTACTACTACTAATCCTACTACTTTATTATCCGATCTTTATGAAAATTTGTGAGATTGAACATATTGGCCACCATGCACTATACTGCAAAATCTGAACAAATTGTAGGAGATATTCAACATTTCATTGCGGGGGCGGGAGGGGGCGTGGCTAAAATTCGAAACAAACTTGATCTGCCTGCAGACAATACTAGCTTTCATCTAAAATTTGGTTGCTCTAACTCTTCTAGTCTCTGAGATCTAGGTGTTCATACAGACGGACGGACAGACAGACGGACATGGCTATATAGACTCGGCTGTTGATGCTGATGAAGAATATATACACTTTATGATATCGGAACAAAAGTCGTTAAAATGCTTTTTCATCAATATCTTGCAAAGTGAAACTAAGATATGACTTTGATCTCTCAACTCGTATTCAGTATGCGTTTGTCTACAGGAATTATTTAATGATGCACCCGATACTCACAAAAGGTCTCAATTTGTAAATCTGTGTAATTGGTACTTGGTTTTATCCTTATTAGCCACCAAGCGCTCGAGGTTAATTTTGATTTCGATTTTGATTTGTTTGACAGATTTATTGGCTTTCTACAGTTTAAATGGTCACATCGAAATTAAAACCCGAATCAGAATCAAAATCACTTGCGGAATTGTGAAGCTAGCAAAAATCGGAGCATTAACTAATTAATGCTTCCTCGCTTATATCCAATATGCAAGAAAGACGTACTACTGACTCCGTGTAATTAGTTCTTCTTTGTCTTCGTTGAGTACTTTAAAAATATCCAGATTCCCAATGCTTGATTGTGACAAAATTCATTTGACGGTATTAACTTCCGGTAACTTCAATAGATTTGCAATCTAAAAATGGACTTTAGACAAATACTCATTCATTTCCGTACCTCTCATGAGCTTGTTATCATGCCCATTTTAACAACAACAGACCCAAAAGCTAAAACTAGACCAATTTATCGCTGGCCATTAAAAACAATTGAAGTAAAGTTATATTAGGGCTTAATGTATAATAGAAAAAACTATTTTTATTGTATAATAAAATTATTATAAATAAAATTGAGTTTTCTTCAACTTCGACAGGTCGTCAATCCACCGTTGTCAAAATAAATGCACGTTTTCAAGTTTTTTTATCTTCGTGTTCTATAAACTGTCGACCTATTTATAACCGTTACTCGTAGAGTAAAAAGGGTAAGCTAACGTCGTGCAAACGTATTTAACAGGCAGAAGGAAGCATCTTCAGCCCCATAAACTATATATATTCTTGATCAGCATCAACAGCCGAGTCGATATATAAATAAAACAAGTTGAATATCTCCTAAATATTGTTAGATATCGAGCTCAGACTTTGCAGTGGCTTATGTGCCCAATATCTACAGTCTCCCAAATTTTCATAAAGATCGAATAATAAGTGGCAGAGTTATACAGGTTTTAAAAAACGTTGCATACTTATCTGAGCCGCGCAGCCGTTACACTAAAGCTAGCACATCCTTGAAGTTACTCGTCGGCACCCCAAAAAGTAACAAAATGCATTTGTCTGGCGAGTGAGCAGAAATATCCACCGATTTGTCAGATGAGAGAGATGTTTCTGTATACCTATTTCTCTACATATACAAGTGTTTGTCCTGGCTGACTGACTGATTGACAATTATCGCACAGCCTAAACGGTAAGAGATAGTGGGCTGAAATTTGGACACAAGTTTCCTTATGTGATGAAAGTGCTTACTTAGACGGGGTTTTGAAAAATTCCACCCAGAAAAGCGTCGGAAAAGTTTGTATGAGGAAAATTTTATTTCTCATCCAATTGACTTGAAACTCGGTTTGTAAGCAAAGTAAGCCAAATAATTGGACATGTGTGTTTTCCCGATTTCGAAAAATCCGCCGACAAGGAAAATGCCCGGAAAATTCGATATACGAGTACACCAATTTATTTTCACCCGATTGACATGAAACTCCTTTTGTAAGGATAGTAAGTGAAATAAATTAAAAAGTAATTTTCTGATGTTGGAAAAATTGACCGTAAGGTCGAAAAATTCAGGAAAAGCGTCAGAAATGTTTGCATGGGCAAAATGTTATTTTTCATAAGATTGACTTGAAACTCGGTTTGTAAGAAAAGTATGCGAAATAATGGACACGTATATTTCAAAAATCCGCCCACAAGAAAAACTTTCGGAAAATTCGATGTGCATAAATCTATTATATCACCTGATTGACTTAAAATCAGAGCTGCAAACCCATACTTTTTTTTTGAATCTCCGGAACGCTGGTTCAACCCAAAATTCACCAAAAATTTCAGGTTCGCGGTTTTTGGAAGAAGGTTTTGGTTCGAACCTTGGTTCATTCCATGCCGACAACAATATTAATATAAAACAAAGCAATAATTTATAAGATACTAAACATTACTAAATGAAGAAGTTAATTTAATCCCAAACTACTTAAATCATATAGGAATCGGGTTGTTTTTGGGGTCGATAACGGTTTGTGGAACACATTGATATATTGATTACTAGAAATATAAGTGACCATGAAGTGAAATACCGTTTCGTAGTTTTTGTGGGAAAATATTTCGCATGTGAATCATTGAAAATGCTTTGGAGTCAAGGGTCTTATAAAAAACAGGCTACTATAGATGAGGATATAGTAAGTAACTCTTAATGCTATTCGAGGAGTTTTAAAATTTACTTTGCTGCCCTTTTTAAGACTCAGTCGATCAAAACCAACCTAATAACAGATAGAATCGCTAGCCAGACGATAAAATTTTGTGATGTCCACCATTTTTGTTGAACCGAACCGATATTTTAGGTTCGTAACAGGTTTGCGTTCAGCTTTACATTCTAAAGAGGTTCGGTTCAAGGTTCGGTTCACATTAAAATAAAATTCGGAGTTGCGTGTTCGAACCGGTTCGGTTCAAACCCGGTTTGCAGCCCTCCTTAAAATTCTGTTTGTATGAATGGGACGTGAAATAAACGATAAAGATCACGATTACGATTACGATAACGATAACGATAGCGAAAGCTAGTCGCGTAGGCCACATGCTGATTTTCTCTAGTAATGCAGAAATAGCACGTGAACCTGGAAATGGAGCAATTGATTATCAAATCGACGCCTTGTCCTAGGTTGTATCTGACGGCTCCAGCCGCTTGATTGGGCACCAAGGGCACCACCACACAAGCATGCGCGCCAATGTTGGAATTTTTCAATTTTACTTAGATCCTCCTCATTACCGATCACAGTGCAGAAAATAGCGTAGAAGTCCGATCAATCCTCGTACGAGCCTCTAAACTTGGGCAACTGAAGCTATGCGACGAGTTGTGGCTGAAGTGATGAGATTAGACATTATTATTGCAGATCACTGTTGAATTGTCACAGGAGCCGCAAAATTGTAAATCCAATATCCCGAGAGTGCTGATTTTGCCTCAATAAAGCTGTGTAAAGTCTGACCTTGCATCGCCAGCCAACTCCATTAAATCGAGTTTTTCGAGAAACGACTTCTTTTCTTCAAATTCACTCTTCATGCTTTCAATCACTTCCAGCGAACTAGCAGATCCGACTCATCCTAGCTTTCCAATTCCTTTTTGACAAATGTGGTAGTGGCTGCCATTTGACGTTTTACCGCTGCGGTTTTAGCCCGATAAAAAATCGATCTCACTAGCTCACCCTTGGCCGTAGTAGGAGGATCAGGCAATGCATATTAATATATTATAATATATTTTTTTTCCTATATTACGAAATATTTGGTATATAGAACTTAATCTATTTACAAATAGTTAACTAAAAGTACAACTTAATTACAGGACTATGATAGCACGGCAAATGCCGTGGATTTGAGGAAAACACGCACCACAGCTCAGAGGAGAAGTGTGCTGCAGTTTAGCTGGGAACCAGTGGCGCGGAACCATTAGTAGGAAAGGGGGGCCAAACAACAGATAAGCTAAGTTGATAAGGCGCCCTGAGGGTCGCCTTTCATGGAACCAAAGATCGGAGGGATGTCGTAATATATCGAGTGCTCACTTGGGCGAGAAAAAAAAATAAAACTGGCGCGAAATTGGTTGCCAATTGCGGCGGATCCGCGAACGAAATGCCCTTAAAAAAGCGCAAAGTTAATGTCTCCACGGTCGTCGGTTGAAGCGTTATTTCGTTGTAAAAGTGCTTAAATCAGTTGTTTCAACAAACGCTTCCGACCCACGATAATAGACACTAATGGACATTCATAAGCACTCGTGCTTATGTTGTCCCATAATATCTAATAGTTGACTTAATAAATAGAAGTTATGGGATAACGGGCAAAAAAACACTCACTTTAAATTTTTTTTTTTGACGAAACTACTAAATATTTTGCAATACTTTCATTTTCACATTGTTCAGTAAGGCTGCCTTTACACAGCCTGACACATGACGACATGATAATCTAGTAGGCCTTTATGTTGTCCAGTTTTCTGTGTAAATAACTAATCAATCGTCATTTTTGAATGATACTTTTAGTGTAAAGACACATGATGACATGATGAATGTATCAATGAGTTAGTTCAGTTCACGTTGCTTAAATTATTTTTTGAGAAACAACGAGAGAATTTCAAACCGAACTTTACCAGCTGGTTTCTAAGTTCCAGCAAATATATGTAGCTGGTCAAAAAGAGAAGAGGGTGGCCAAATCCAGCGCTGAATACACAGATGTAGATGTAGATTTTCTGGATAATGAAGACGAAGATAACTCTTGTCTATAAAATCCCTCTGGGGACAAGTTGAATGAAAGAATATTTAATATTTAGAACGATTAAACTTAAAATAAACTAATATAAAACAAATATATATATGTAAGTACATTCAAGAGCAAAACAAAAAAGAGATTCGTTGGGTGCGCTATAGGGCTTTGGGCTCAATAAAACCCGTTGACCGAGAACCTTTGGTTCACAGGAATTGCCTAGAAAGGAATTCATTGTGACCCCTGCAAACACTTACCTTAAGGTATTCGTCATTTAGCACTTTGCAAATGGCATCGCAAGTCTCGGGTACTATAAGGGATATGCTTGCTCAAGACATCCTGAATTCAAATGACAACTCCGTCAAGCTAAGTATCTTAGCGTTACCGCAAGTCTTTCACCCGGTAATGTTGGGTCTCGCCAATTTGTTTTATTTTTTTTAATTAGGGGACCAACCATTGCCACCAGCTCGTCAAATGTTTTGGCGCTCATTCTCAAAAAGTTTTTAAATTTTCCTGGGATGCTTCTGAGCTCACCATTTAATTTGGCGAACATTCCCTCTTGGGGTTGATTTAAGTTTAGCTCGTCCACCCAGCAAGAGCGCTTGGCTTTCGGCTCGTCCTCTTCGTCGTCAACAGTAATAAAACCGATACCAACGCTGGCAATTGCCGCTACCAGCTGGCCCTGAACTTCAGACTCTATTTTTATATCTTGACGAATGAATGAGAACTAAAAGCACAATTTTTTCACAGGTTCACATATTGATGTAGTGCCTCAACTTGAACACATTTTATAAAACATGACGACATGAGATTCAGTGTAAATGGAATCTCGTTTCTCAATTCTCATTTTTTTAACGTCATGTCTCATGTGTCAGGCTGTGTAAAGGCAGCCTAACACTTGAAGTATTTTTATGATTTGTTGAACGAAAAATTGTCAAGAATCAACGGAGATACAGCCGTACAATTAGATTATTGCTAGGATATTGGCTAGGAGTCAAATATATATTAATGAACTGTCGAAAATTTCACAAATTTTTGAGTTATCGAGGTCACCGATTTTAAAAAAGTCGTTTTGTGAAAAACGCGTTTAAAGTTGATAGTAATGGACCGGGCGCCTGCAAAAGAACTGGGAGATTGGCTTCATATCTCACCCAGAAGTACTCCAAATGAGCTGAAATTTTAGGACAACATTTCTAAAGAGTTGTACTTTCGATTAAAATAATAATACAAAAAAGTGTTTTTTTTTTTGCTAAAGCTACGTACGGATAACGCAAAAAAGCGCTCGCTAACGAAAATCTCCACACAAAACAGGCACTGTAAAATCGTTCGAAAAAAGTTTGACAGTAGCCGTCTTACATTGTGTACGGAGACAAACAAGCAAAGGGTTAGTAAAATCCACACGGACGACGTGGCGTTGCCACCCTTTCTTAATGTGTGGATTTTATTGAACTGCTGTTCGAGTTTTGTTTGGGCACCCAAACTAATAAAATTTATTTATTTTGACGGTCGGTAGAGAAAAAAAAAGTCGGACAAGAAGTGTGCGCGCAAGAATCGGTTGAAGCGCTATCATGAGGATGAAAAAATCGCTCATATGCAAGTATCGCGTACTTAATGACCAAACCAACCGAATCTTATTCATTATTTTTGGCAGCAAAAAGGAGGGAGCATTTTGGGTATTAAAATATAGATAAATATCAATTTTAAGTGTTGGGGAATTAAATAAAATAAGAATCAGCAGATTTTTTTGGTTTCAAATTCATATAAAGTTTATTTGTACACAAATAACAGCTGGGGAAAGGTGTGACAGTATTTTCACACAATACCAAATGTTTAATTTTTGGCGGTTTTGGCATTTTTCGGCTATCTCAGCACACTATGTCGTTTTTACGATCCACTCTCACAATAAATGACTTTTTCGTGCGCCCAAACTGTTTGGCGTTCTCCGTACTTAGCTTAAACCGCTGGAAGTTCACCTTAATTATTCAGGATGTGCTGAGTTGGAGGTCAAATGGAGTTAATCTAGATTTACCCCGAGACATTGCTGGGTTCAGGCTCAATATTGGAGCTTACTCTTTGTTCACCCAGAGGACTGGCTGATCGTCGTTTGCAGCAGCAGTTTTTGTATCGAACCGTGAGTCTTTACTGCTTGACTAATATATCAAATATATCTTGCAGGCACGTTAAATATTCTATTCGAATTGTGTGAAAAAATCAATAGGTTGAAAGGTGTCAAGTGGTGGATAAGGTCATTGCGGGTGTCGGTATACAGAATTGGCCACACTTGTTAAGGAGAGTATGCACAACTAACCTTAACTAACTAAGATTTGACATTGAATTTTGAGTTTCTTTGGCACGCATTTTCGCTCAAGCTGTTTCCAGAAGTTGTGCATGCATTCGTATGTAAAGTGAATCAATAAAGTATTGGCACACAACTGTTTTGAAACTCGGCAGTCTTGTACGAGTAGTTTTGATAGCTAGACAGTAGAGCACAATTAAAAAAGTTGTTTGTTCGAAAACAGTACAGCAGCGCAAGGAATTTAAAATTACTTTTATTGCCGATCAAGGGCTTTTACAATTGAATCTGTATTGAAAGATTTACCTAATAGGATTTTTAACAAGTGGTGAAAGGTTACAAGTATTGGTTGGCAGGATATATAATTCTGTCAACGGGGAGCAAAATGGCACCTTAAAAAGGGATGGATTCGGAGATGCTGACAGCACGAGCGGGCTTAGTGAATTTCTTTAGTCGTAATTATATTAACAACAATAGCGCCGCCATGACAACTGCAGAGTTGGAAGCACGCTTAAGCCTAATTGAATCTAATTTTAGCCAGTTTTGCAACATTCAAGCGAGGATCGAACAAGACAGTGATGACGCGACTGAATATGAAAGCCGTCAGGTAGTTGAGGAACTTTATTGTGAGATAAAGGCCAAACTCTTGAGTTGTATTGGCAGTGTAGGCCGGCGGCAGTCAAATGTAAATGACACATTAAGCAGCTCGCCCCACTCTTAAGATTTCTGAGTTTTATGGAAGGTTCACAGAATGGACCAGTTGGTTTAATATGTTTTGTACGCTAATTGATACGGACTGCGAGCTTGGTGATTTGGCCAAGTTAATGCACTTAAAATCCTCGGTAGGACAAGTTCCTTTAGGCACGATTGAGTGCTTGGAATTATCGGGCGTAATCTACAAACTGGCCTTAAGATTGCTGCAGGATCGTTATGAAATTAAGTCGATTATCTTATCTCATATTAACATATTGTTCAATGTGAAGCGATTGAAGCATGCAGACTAAGACGCATTGAGAGTGCTGGTGGACAGTGTGAATTCTTAATTAGTCGCTCTGAGGTCTTTAAGCGAAGACAAGGACATTTTGGATGCGGTGATATTCCATTTAATAAGGTCAAAACTAGACAATGAGACAGTAGGGAGATGGGAAAATGATTGGGACTGTTCGAAATCGCCCTCATGGCCATGGTTGTCTCAGCTTTTCACAAAAAGAGGAACAAATTTAGCTAATCGCGATATGAGGCGAACAAATGGATCCAGTGCGAATGGGAAAAATGATTCAAAAAGGGCGAGTTTTGCTGCAGCAGTAGGCAGCAATAATAACAACTCATGTTATAGTTGCTCTGGGACTCACAGATTGCAGGTGTGTCCAAAGTTTTGCAAGTTATCACCGGTAACAAGTTACCAAGAGGTGGAAAAACATGTTGTGTTTGATATGTTTTAGTAAGAGACATACGACAAAGGGCTGCAATGGTCCTCTATGTAGGTTATGTTGTAGGCCTTATCAAGAGTTGCTTCATCGGGATGGTACCAACAGCGTTTCTAACTCATCGCCTATGGTTCCCGTGCAGCAACTGTCGAACACCGTGCAGAGTTCGTTGCTCTCCAGATCATCAATGAGATATTTAGCAACCGCAGTAGATTTGATTAGAGATAAAGATGGAGGCTACCATTAATGCAGATTCGTTTTAGACTCTGGCAGCCAGCTGAACTTTTTGACATCAGCGTTAGTATCTGCATTGGGATTGGAAACGCATGGAAATACAATGTCGAAAATTGTAGGGGAAGTAGAGGCCAAATTTCAGTCTAGATTGACTAGGTTCGGGGCTACGGATCATTTTTGTGTGTTGTCTGAGATTACTCAGTACAAGCCGAGCAACTCAGGGCTGAAAGCAAATTGGCATCCACCTAAAGGGGCGATGCTTGCAGATCCAGATCCATTCAACTTTAGTCAAAATATTGACATGTTGCTGGGTGCATCTCTATTTTTTAAAGTGTTTGTGGCCGGTCAAATAAGACTTGGGCCTAACTTACCAAGGCTCCAAAGGTCACTCTTGGGTTGGGTCGTTGCAGGTGAGGTTACTTTTACAATTATCGTTTCACCTTTGGTTAATGAAGTTGAACCGAAGAATAATGTGTTGCAAAAACTTCTGCAGCTATTTTGGAAATGAGAGGAGATACCTGAGACAGCCAAGAGTTTTACTGACGAAGAGAAAAAATGCGAAGAAAGTTTTAAATTGAATGTCAGGCAGGTAGAATCTGGCCAGCTGTTCGTCGCGCTTCCCTTCAAGGAATCTAGGAAGGCCCTTGGCGACACCTATCAAATAGCTCCAAGCCGATTTCTTAACTTAGAGAGAAGTTAAGTCGCGATAAGGCTCTGAAGGAGCAATACACAGAATTCCTTGAGGAATATGATAAGTTAGGTCAATTGGAGATAGTGGATCAAGCTATGGTGCATCAGGTTAAATACTCCATGCCCCATCATCCAGTGATGCGACCTGAAAAATTTACTACCTGTTTAAGGGTAGTACTTGATGCATCCTGCAAGTCTAGCAATGGTATCTCTCTCAACGACACGATGCTCGTTGGAGCAACCTTCCAACCGGACCTGTTCGAGACGTTAATTCTGTTTGCTGATATGCTGTGCGGTGCTGACTCAGTTGGAGAACTCGCAAGGCTTAAGGAAGAAGTTAAGGAACTTCCAAGACGTGGTAAATTGGAGCTGCACAAATGGCGCAGCAGTTGGCAAAAAGTGCTTAGTGACGCAGCTAATATAGAGCCATTGAGGCTTAAGACAGAAGATGAGGTTAAGACTTTGGGGATATTGTGGATGAGTCAAAGAGACGAATTCCAGTTTTTATACAGCATATAATGTTCAGCACCTCTAACTAAGCGAGCAGTATTATGAGAACTTGCCCAAATATTCGATCCATTAGAATTTTTGAGTCCTATATTGATCTTGGGAAAAATCTTTGTTCAAAAATTGTGGCTAGTGAACCATGAATGAGATGAGCAACTACTCTCCAGTTACGCCGTTCAATGGCGTAAACATCGGCAGGACCTGAAATTAATAAATCAGTGTTCGCTTCCCAGATCGGTAGTGCCAGAGACGGCCGAGCCAAAAGCATTGGAGCTTTTTTGATTCTCAGACGCGTCTAATAGAGCTTACGGCGGAGTAAGCACAAGGTTCGCACTTGTTTGCAGTTAAAGATCAAGCAGGTTAGATATTTTACCGATTCGACAATCGTTCTCAGCTGGCTTGCTTCTCATGCCAGTCGATAGAGTATGGTGGCTTGGTAGAGTATGGTGGCTTGGGCCCGACTTTTTGATGGACATTGCTGACGATTGGGCTAAGGAGCTGGATAGCAAGAGCTTATAAACGGTGCCTCAAAGGCACGTTTACCTTAGCAGTCAGCAACCTAGGAATGAATAAAGTTTCCGATTACATTGGGAATTGCAAGTTTGCTGAGTTTTTAAAACTGCAACGAATATTCAGCTATATCTACCGCTGGCGTAGATAAATTATTAAGACAAACCGGGTTGAGCATCGAATCTTACTGCAGCTAAGATGGTAGGTGGCTTACGCTGTATAGTAGCCAATTTACAAAAATTAAAATTGCATGAGAAATTCACTTGCTTGCAGAATAACAAACTTATAGTCAGCAAAAATACAGTGCTTGAATCCTTTTATAGAAGAGATAGAGGGAATCGATATTCTTCGAGTAGGCGATACGTTATCAGCCGAACTACCATTTGACATGAGGCATCCCATACTGATTTCTCACACACATCAAAAAAATTTACATGCCGGGGTTCAATCATTGTGTGCCTTTTTGCGGCAGAAATATTGCATAGTCAATGGCAGGAAACTGGCTCGCAAGATAGTACTAAGCTGCATTGTGTGCTTTCCCCCCTTGGCTTATTTTGAGTGGCCAACTGATGGGCTCTCTGCCAGAAAATCGAGTGCACGGCAACAATCACTCGTTTCAGCGCGTAGGCCTGGACTACGCTGGACCTATCTGGATACATTTCCACGTGCGAGGAAAACGTCTAGTCAAGGTCTATCTATGCATATTTATATGCTTTCTGACAAAGGCTTGTCATTTGGAGATTGTTTCCGACCTAAGCGCAAAGGCCTTCATTGCTGCTCTCAAGCGGTTCTTTGCGCGACTTGGCTTGAGCTCTAATCTATATTACGATGGGCGTTTCCCGCGAGCTAAATAAAGCTTTTGACAGATCGAGCCAAAGCTTTATTGATGACGTGTGCAGCCAACGAGGAGTTAACATGCACTTCATTCCTGCGCGCTCGCCTCACTTTGGAGGACTATGGGAGAGCGCTGTGAAAGTAGCAAAGCAGTTGCTGGTCAAGTGTGCGAACAGCACTGCCTTAAACTACGAAGACCTCTCGATTGCAATTGCACAGGTGAAAGCTGTGATGAATTCCAGGCCCCTATGTTCATTGTCATCGGATCCGAATGACTTGGAAGCCTTAACGCCTGGTCACATCCTAGTTGGCAGACCACTAAACTCGTTAATGGAACCATTTGACGTTGGCTTAGTTAAGCTGTCCATGACGGA
Organism: Lordiphosa andalusiaca; assembly: GCA_035044965.1. Lineage (NCBI taxonomy): Eukaryota > Metazoa > Arthropoda > Insecta > Diptera > Drosophilidae > Lordiphosa > Lordiphosa andalusiaca. The sequence continues at coordinate 15,094 of JAWNNM010002833.1, forward strand.
GAACTGGAAGAGTATTTTGGTAGTGCACAACATGTTTAGGAGAAGATCAGCTGAATACCTGACTTTGATGCAACAGCGAACTAAGTAAAGGGCTGCTTCCAAAAATATACAACTGTGGACGCTTGTCCCCTGAGGAAAATTCACCACCGGGACAATTTATGCTTGGACGAGTAACTGAGCTACATCCCAAGGCTGATGGCGCTGTTCGAGTGGTAACCCTAAAGACGAAAACGGGCTACCTTAAGCAGAACACCGGATCTGCCCTCTGCCAGAAGAGGGCTAGGAAGAGCTTGCCTATCTGTTGGAAGGAGCTTGCAAGGCGGGGAGTATGTTCGCGCCATTTATGCTCAAATGATTTATTGTATTTAAGTTCCATTTCCTATTGTTCCGAATAACTATTTCGACGTTAAATTGTATTGAAATGGAAGACGGCCATACTTATGCTGACCACTTTAATCGATATACACAAAAAACTTCTTCTTACAAAAAGCGACGAGTTGGAACGACACGCCGAGCGCAAAATACGCAAAACAAAGCTTCAAGTTAACACCGATGACAACTATAGCGCTGTCGAAAAATGCTTAAGTGCTGAAAATAAAAGCTACTTCACCTACCAACTAAAGAAGTTTAGTTTAGTTTATTTAGTTTTTATCCCAGTGCATCAAGAATATTTCTTTTAAATAATTGCACTAGTCACAAAAATATGTTTCAACTTTCAGTTGTTTTACTTATACTAACTTAAGACTAACAATGTTTTGATTAACAGATAAATATCGTCTCCATAAAAATGAATCACACAAAAAAAGGATATAATTATATATTTAAAATTGATTTTTAAGAAATGAGTTTTACAGACAAAAATAAAAATAAAAATTTAGATTGAAGAAAGAAAGAAGAAGAAAAAAAGAAAAAGAATTAAATAAGGTAGTATGAGGTAGATATTAAATATTTTGTCTCTGAAGATGCTCTTTAAGTTTAATTTTAAATTGCGTAGCTCTTTTTAAGGATTAAACAGCATTTGGTAGAGAGGTCAATTGGCGAGCAGCATATATGAAGAACTGTTTTTCAGAACTAGATAGTTTTATTTTGGGTTTTATATTAGGTTATTTATTCTGGAGGATATGGCAAAGTTAAGCTTCTCATATAGATAAATTGGTTCTCTGCGAGTGATTATGTTGTGTAATAGGATAAGGGCCCTAAACTTTATCCATTCGATAAGACCAAGATCAAATATTTTATTTGCAAAAAATTTAATATGCTCATTCCTACTTCTATGGAATATATAACGAGCTATAGAATTAAAAGCGACTTTCAATTTGTGCATACTGGCTGCATCACAATGCCCAAAGATCTCAACGCCATAAAATAGTGTAGGAATCAGACACATTCTAGCTACTGTCATTCGAATTTGAATTGGTAGAAACCTTTGGGATAGAGACAGCTGTCGAAGTAATCCATACAACCTTCCAGTTGCTTTATTGATGTGATCATTCCATAATAATGTTTTGTTGAAGTGGATTCCCGGGTTGGAAGCTTCCTCTACATAGCTTATTGGCATACCATCAATACATAGTTTTGGCAGCTGCAGCACATCTATAGCCTTCTTGTACATAACTAAGCATTTGGACTTAAGCGGATTAAGTCCCAAACCATTTTCCTTAGCCCACCTATTAACTTTTGAGAGTTCCTCATTACACATACATACACATTCATTTAACTGACTTAGTGGACGACTTACATACATTTGTACATCATCAGCGTACATATGTATATTACAGAGTGACAGGACATTGGGTAGGTCATTAACATACACAGAGAACAGCAAAGGCCCAAGAACAGATCCTTGGGGTACACCTCGCATAATCGGGAGAAGGTCAGAGGTGTGCGAACCTGCAACTACTGCCTTTTGTCTATTACTTAGATAGGATTTAATTAGCTTAGTTGCTGTGGACGAGAAATTAAATAACACTTTGAGCTTTGTGCATAGTATTTGATGATTCACGGTGTCGAACGCTTTACTATAGTCAAGCAGACATAGAAATGTTACTTGACCATCATCCATACGACTTCTTATATCTTCCGATATTTTTAATATTGCTGTCGTGCAGCTTCTGTTTTTCCCGAAGCCAGACTATCATTTAGCTTGGAGCTTATTGTTAGGTATTGCTGAATTTGATTTGCCATTAAGTGCTCGCAAACTTTTGATAAGTAAGGCAAAATCGATATAGGTCTATACTCATTTGTTGATTTTGGGATCGGTAATATTTTAGCGAACTTCCACATGTTTGGAAAGGTGGACGTGGTGAGGGCAGTGTTAATTATATAAGTAATGTGATCAAGTATAAGGGGAAGAAGTATTTTGATAAATTTAGGATTGATATCATCAAGGCCCACAGCATTCGATTTAATCTTTAGAATACATTCAAGTACATCACACGAACTAACACACATAAAGCTAAAGCTATTATCACAGTTGAAATTCGGTACAGAATTAAGGTACATATTTGGCGAAGCTTCAGGTACCGAGTGAATTTATTATTAAGATTATTTACGTCCAATTCAGTCATTAGTTTTGGTTATTGTTTACCTATTCCTAAGTTTTTAAGATCATTCCAAGTTTGTCTGCTCGACGTTGCTCTGTTAAACTTATTTCTATAATAGTCTCGTTTGGCAGTGGTGATAATTTTAATCACATTTTTCTCATGTTTTTAAAAACTGCATCCGTTCAATAACGCTTCCATTTACAATAGGCAGCATTCCGCTGGTCTATATGGTGTTTAACATTGTTGTTAAACCATGGCTTTAGAGTGGGTCTAATTTTTGTTTTCACTTTCACACATTTTTCATAAAGGCTTTGGATATTTGTGTTCAGTACTTGTAGCTGCAGGTCCGCAGTTGGAAGGCTGTATATTTGAGTCCAATCACAATTATAGAACTCACATTGGAGACTTTTATTATCAATGGACTTAAAGTCCCTGTAGACAATCTGGACATCACTATAGGCTAAATCAATGTGGTAAGTTAGAAAGATTAAATCATGTTTGGAAAATATTGGAGCTGATATCTGATCATAATGTAAAATCTTTGAGGAGTTTGTGACGAAAAATATATCCAGTAGGGTATTGCAGTTTTTTGTAAAATGTGTGGGTGTTGTGCTATTAACTGTTTTTAGGCCAAGTGATTCCATATCCTGCACACCAGATGCTTTTCAGCTAATACGTTGCTGTTTAGATCACCAGTTAATATTATGTCAGGATACTTAAAGGATAGACTAGATATTAATTCAATTAGCTGGGAACAGTCAATATTTCGGTGCGGTCTATAAATACATCCGATTAGGGTTTTCATGTCAGTTTGTTTATTGATAATTTCTAAAAATATATATTCTATTTCACTGACATTTGGGTGTTTCAATAGAGTCCTACATATCAGTTTTGAGTTAACATACACTGCGACACCCCCTGCATGTCCTAATCGGTCAGCACGATACAGTTCATATCCCTCACAAGTAAAAATTGCGTCACAGAAGTCGGATGCAAACCATGATTCCGACACACAAATAACATCAACATTCGAATTAACAAATAGGTATCGAAACTCGTCCATCTTATTGACAAGGCTTTGGGCATTTATATGTGCAGTAGTAATCAAAGACATTGCATCAAGTGTACCTGCAACGAAAGTTGATTCTGCTTTGGATTAATAAGGATTTAAGGTCAAGTCCGCAATAAATTTAATAAACAGAGTCAAAAAACCCCAGCCGCTATTCAAAGTAGAGCTAAGTCCGAAAGACATAGCTCCCAAAAAAAATTCACCCAATTTACGAACTACCTTTTATTGCATCGCAGAGTGACAGTGGAGGAGCCGCACAACTGCACAAATCTAGTGCATTAAACTAATTGACAAGAATTTTTACAGTGTGCCAACACTTCCTCGTGCCCTGCAAACAAGGAGGATCCATCAGTCAAAAAAGGCAGTATCTGTGGTAACCACACTGCAAACTACAGAGGTCGTATACAAAGATCTGAACAGCAGTATTAATACACGCACGGAATTTGCTCGTTCCAATAGAAACCCTAATATGTGTACACCCTCCCAATCGACTCCTGGAGTCTCTTCACCAAGGCTCCGTGATCGTCTTTGGCCCCAACGACTACTATCCAAGACGTTTCTTTCGCAAGCGTCTTTAAACAAGGAAGTGATAGACCCGCACCCACTGCTACAGTTTCGAACGATACTCGAACTGAGCCGACTCTGCCAACTAAACAAGGGGAGCAACCATCAAACAAAAGAAGCTTGGAAGCCATGTTTCTATAGTAACAACAAACCCTGAAAGATTTTATGGTGTGTATGCAAAACGCATTGCAAGAATAGATGAGAAAGCAAGGTATTCCAGTATAATCACTGATACCCAAGTCCTTACAGCATATAAAAAAGTGCCTGTTGCTTGCTCACAGATAAAGCTTGCAGCATTTTATACGAAATGAGATCCAACCCTCCTGAAAACTGAAAGGTGTCGATCCGTGCCAGCGTGCTAGGGGGTTCGGAAGATTGATACGAGCAAAATTGGCACCTGTGCTCGGCGTATTTTGCACCCTCTCTAGAAAGCTCTAGTCGTCTTCGTCTGCCCAGGTGTTACCTACTTGTTTTACATGCTTATATTTATTCAGGTTTTTGATCCTGTTCCACATATTAGGAGCTGTTGAGATTTCCTCTAAAAGTTCTCCGAAGTTTGAATTCCTACCATTTTTGATATGCGCCTGGACCTTCTTTACCACCTCTATTGCTAACCTCGCGTCTTCGAACTTTTTGGATTTAAAAAACTTTTGTCTGCCTGAGTTTCTGAGCCTGAACAAAACTTTTGTCTGCCTGCGTTTCTCAGCCTGAACAAGGACTGAGCGGTAGACCGGGCTAAGAAAAATAGATGGGACATATGAAGCCCGCGTCAATAGCAGTGCGTTCAATGATCCGACCCTTGGCATCATTGCAAGTGCTTCCCCAGATACTAGATTTTGCATTGAGGTCGCCTCCGACAGTTAAAGAGATACTCACCGCTGCAGCGTGTGTGAGAATACTTCTTATACCCGATTTGAAACTAACGAGAGTAGAGGAGGGTGAGGCATAAAGGGTGTAAAAATTCAAATTCCTTTTAAGGTTGAGTCTGTACACCAACACGCTCAATGGTGCTGAATGGTGCTACACTAAACTTAATACTGCTTTTTATATATAGACCTACACCTCCATAACCATCCTCTCTGGGCTTGTAGTAAAAGTTGTAACCCAGGATACTGCAGTCCGAATTGTCTCTTACCCATATTTCTGAGAGGATGACTATATCTATGTCGTTTTTGTAAAGATACATTTTGAGGAGTGGTTTGTTGTTGTTGTGAGTCAAACACTTAATATTAAACTGAAGTACCTTCATTAATAACTTTTGTTTCGTGATCGAATCAGATATCTGACGACTATCTATCTCAACATTCGCTGTGTCAACAAACTCCCTTTACTCTGTGATGACCAATTTAGCTACATTGTCTACCCCTGCGTTGTTGTTTTGATCCGATAAAAACGCAGTGAGTTTGGCACTGAGCAGGTCAAGCTTCTCTTGCGCATAGGAGGTGGCTTTAGAATGCACAAACCTTTCTCTAAGAAAGTAACTCTCTTTTCCTATTGCTCCTCGCCACTCTGCCATATTCTCTGCAGCTTTTGAGGATTCACTAGTTTTGCGCGATTCTCTTCCTAAATAATTTGGCGTAGGAGGATATGTTATGAACTTTTTTTTTGCCGCTTCCTGACTATTCCTAGACACATTCTGAGTCTCTTTACTGCCTAGTGCTAGAATATTACTTCGGTCGTACAAATCTGGGGGGATCTATCGAAGAAGGGTAACGCATCCTAACCTCTACCATAGAAAGGATTCCAATGCCATGCATTTCAGTACGGCATACGCTATTTTTTTTTGCCTCGCATTTTCTGGAAGTTGCCACATGCCCCTCCTTACAGTTTGCGCATTTTGTGTTCGGGCAAAGTATATTTTTGTCGTGCTGATGTCCGCTGTGGCACCGATCAACTCCCTTGCAATGATGCGCCACATGTCCAAACCTATAATACCTGTATCACTGATTGAAATGAAAGTACGGCTGAACCTACACTCTGGAATAAAGTAACTTAACCTCATTTGGCAGGGTCTGACCCTTAACCCATATTTTAACCCTTCCTGTTGGCACTAGTTCCTTAGTGTCCCTATCCCTCCTTGATATACTAGAAACTTCTACAACCGGAATATCCGAAAGAAGCAGTTCTTTAAGCCAGAGGTCGCAAAATCTGCTCAACCAAAATTTTCTGCGCGGTCTGCGCACAACAAAGACCGAAAAAAATGAAACGGCATCGCTCAGTGTCTGACCAGCAACCCTCTTTTTCGTTTCTTTCGTGTTCTCGCTCTTCGGTTTCGGGTTGAGCGCAACACACGAGTCGGTCTTTTACTGACCGCGCGAAGCGAACAGAACCGGTTGTTGTTCAGCCACTGAGAGTCAGTAAGTGAGCGAAGCAAGGAAAAAGTCAGCAAAAAAGGTTTTTATTTTTGTTGTTGCGTTTGCCTTATGTTGTTGCCTTAGAATTTCGTCACAGGCAAAGCATTAAAGAGGAAGGGAGAAGGTGATATGGCGCTCATTTGTGTGCATATGCGTATGTATAAATAGTCAGTCAGTGCCCATCCACGCCTAGCTATCCACACGCGCAACTCACATGCATACATACATTCGCAAAAGACCATTTGCCGAGTTTTTACGACCGAAAAGGTCTCGAGTGAACACTGAGCCGAGCGAGCGACCAAAAGCGGTCGGCGGTTGAGCGAAGAGCAAGCCAAAGAAGAACGAAGTTTGTGTGTTTTTTCGCAACAGTTACGCATCGTGTCAGTGAATGAGCGGTTGTTTTCTGACAACAAGCACGAGAGAGACCGATTATTGCGACCTCTGCTTTAAGCCTTGCTTCTGAAAGTTGTGTCGGTATATTACAAGTAATCCCTGCTCTGTAAACAAAATGTCTGAAAATTTTAGGTGCAAATCCTTTCTCTAACAGCGCATTTAGCCCGGCTAACTCATTAGCGCTTTTTGCTGAGCGCAGCTTCACCTTGCATCTGCCATAGCCTATCCGTGAAATCTCCTCTCCTCCATCTTGTTTTAGGTGGTGCTCTAAGCTTTTCTTAAATAGTGGTGCGCTTTTAATTGTCTTAACTTTATTTGGTAAATGATTCCAAAGGCGAATAGCAAATGGGAAGTATTGTAAATCTAAGGTAGCGAGATGATTTTTAGGACAGATTTAATTTTTTCTGTGTCGGTTTGGTCCCAAAAGTGCCCAAGGATATGATTAAGGTTCCAAATGATCACTTTAATTTAATTAATACTAGCTGAATACCCGGCGTCGCCCGGGTCCTTTGCATTGTGAGAAAATGAAAGTGTTAACTGTAACTTTGCTGATTTCGCGGCTTTTTTGACAGTTTGGTATACACCTCATATTAACCAGTCTACAATTGCCGTCTATGAAATCTTCATAATAATAAAAGCTCTAATGAAAAATATCCAAAATTCAGCCGTTCAATCTGCACCGTCCATTTACCCACGGCTGGATTTTAATCTAAGCTTTAAGCGCTTTCATAGATATACATACGATTATTTTAGAAATTTCGCGGATTTTTGGACCTTAAAAATTTTCGCTTGCAAGCGTCCAACCAGTATAATTTAGTATAATTCCAATCGGTATAATTTTTTGCAAAATTCGCGGTTTTTGGTCCATTTCCCCTCTATTACGTCAACTTAGAAACCTTAACCGGCAAGCGTTTAACCAATCTCCAATGTTTTAATCGGATGAACGGTTGAATTTTGCAAATTTCGCGGTTTTTGGACCATTTTCCGCCCACTTCTTCAACTTAGAGGCCTTCCCGGGAAAGCACTTTTCGCGGTTTTTGGACCAAGTCACAGACATGAGACATAGCCTATGACAATTTCCTGATCGACATGAACATGCTGTGAAAAATTTGTGAAGATCGGTTCAGCGGCTTAGACGCCCATAAGAAACAAATATACAAACATACTTTCAATTTTATATTTATGTATGTATGTATATAGATGTATAGATATAGATAGATTATTACAAAGGTTGTAAAGCTACCGAAACGGTTGTAAATGCTATTTGTTATCGATAGGCTAATAGATATGGGCTATCGATATTTGAGATGGAAGACTGCCACTGCAGTGCACTGTTGTTTTACCAACATGGTCAATGTAAACTACATAGGGTCCCTTATGCCCCTCTTCATAGGCATTTAATAAATCATCTTTATTCGCACTCACTGTTACAGCAATATTGCCTTCCTCCTTCCTCCGTTCTACAGTTTCGCAATTTGGCGCGCCTTCGCTTGTTTAGCTGGCCTTCGTTGTCTCTGGTTAGCTGAAGTTTTTTACTCCTCTTTCCTCCTTCCATTAGCTGGTGGCTGTGCGGCTTTTACCGCTTGCCGGTGGTCCTATGGTTGCGAGGGTGCAGCCTCTGCTAGGTGGCCGGCCCGCTCCGCTGCCGATAGCCATTTCACCTTTATCTCCGCCCAAGCTTTATATCAGCGTAGAGGATTCCCGGCAGCAAGTAACGCCAAACAACACAGCACCCAACCAACAAAGAAAAATGTGTAGTTGTGGAAAAAACGAAATTAGTGTTGACAACAGTTATATTTCATTAACGCTGGAAAAAACTCCAAAGCAAATTTGTGAGCACACGTCCGTTTTGGTCAGAGAGGAGAAGCCGAATCTGTGCTTTACTTGCTGGATCAAGTTACAAAAGTGGCGAGAACTTAGAGATGACACAAAGGATCGTTCCTTCCTATTGCAAGGTAAAACAGATGACAATAATTAGAGATGGTCGTTACTCGTGACATAACAGAGCTAAACAGTGACTTCATGTTATAAATTCAGTGGATGTTTGCTTTTTTAGGATTAATGAAATATGATCATGTTTTGCCCGTCGGCTGGGGATGCTCCTCTCTCATGCTATTTCACTCATCGGGTACGTGATATTTCTGAGTCCACCACTAAAAAAAATCACATTCGCAGCGAAAATATAAACAATGTAAGCGCGACGAGTGATTGCGAAACTTCAAATGTCAACTGTTCCAGAAAATGGTAGGTTCATTTTTTTTGTATATCTGAAAATCAGAATTGATTTATTGAATTATAGCCACAAAAAACCTCTGCGCGCACTGTGTGGACCCCAGAAATGATAGAACCTACTGGTGGACATCTGCGCTGAAAGCATCGGCGATCTCAGAGGAAGCAGGAAAAATATCCACGTCCTGGTGGAGATGGCCATGCTGATGGTGCAAAGAGCAAAGAATATCAATGGACTGAATTAAGGACGAAAACTGCCACCCACCAAGAACTGATTTCGTTGGCTAGGAAGAGAACACAGGAAGAACCGCCTCTGTCCAATACAGTCATTTGGATTTGCTGAAGCAAAAAAAAGACTGATTGATTTGTTTTATTAGATTATAAGTATGAACACAAGATTCATTTTTTCAACATCTCATCGTTCCGCTCAGATGGACTGTAGTGTGAATGGGTATAAGAGTATAGAGAAGTGGTGGGCACGAAATTTGATATTTGGAGCAGTCCGACAACAATAATACAAAAAATCAACCACTAGCCAGCCACACACTCCATATATTGTGAGAAAATATTGCATTTTTAACAGGGATGCAAACCACTCGAAAATAAGGACTGGTTCGGTTCAGTGGTTCATACAGTTTCTGAACCGCCGGTTCGGTTCATTACATGGTTTTTGGAGCTAGCTGAACCGCGGTTTCGGTTCGGTTCAGTGGTTCACAAAGGCACATTATGAAATATTATGATTGTTGTAGTAATGTGACTTGTCGAACGCTTTTGAAATTTAATTCTTATAATCCATTTAAATATTCTTAAAATCTTTAGAAGAATGTCCAATGCTTAGTATGTCGGATTTCCAGCAGTCGTCTATAAGTTCCTAGATGAATACTCTCGAAAATTGAGAATGTTTGCTAGAAAAGAATACGTACTATGCATCTTAATTATTCTATTTATCATATCCCTTAAGTTAGGCTCAGAACTGAATCATGGCTGAATCAGATCAATAATGAAAGGGCTGGTCCTGAATTCATGACATCATTTTTATGAATTTTAGCCATGGATTTTACTCTGACATTTTACTCTGATATGTCCTACGTCATGACCTTAGTTGATTTTAGGCATGATTTCAGTCAGAGAAATGAACCGAACCGAACCGTTCTTATTTTTGGTTTTCGGTTCGGTTTAGCGATTCTGAAAGGAAGCCGGTTCGGTTTGCGGTTCGGTTCACCGGCTGGAATAAGCGGTTCGGTTCGGTTCAAAACCGGTTCGGTTCAGAACCGGTTTGCATCCCTGATTTTTAATGCATCCGTGTGGCTCTTAGGAGCAAGGGGATCATGTTTCCCCGCAGGCCCGGACTTCTGAGAGGAGCCCGGATTTTTGGCGAAAACTTAAATAAACTATTTATTGTACAATATGAGAAAAAATCATAACTTCCAAAAGCCACAAGAAGCACAATAAGTATAATTTTTTTTTTTCATATTCTACCTTATAATAAAGGATTTATACTACGCGCGCTCATTCTAAACGACAGCCGAAGTGCGCCATAACCATCCATATCGATGATGCACCGTCTGAGCACAGGCCGCTCGATCGTCAACAGACGATCGACAGCGCTGTCTCTGTCTCACTTAGTGTGCGGGTATCGGTCGAGGCAACACTTTGGAGTTACAGATCTTAATTAAAATCCTAAAAACAACTTTGAAATTATTTGATTACTTATTAAGGCTAATGGCAGCAAATCCATCATCCGGAACTACAGGAGCTCTGGAAGATGATTTATGTGGAATGAGCGATCATGAACAAATCCGAAATTCTCCAGAAAGAGCAATGAAGAACCCCTTAAATCGTTTCCGGAAGTTCAAATAGAAACCAATCGAGCAGCGCAACTGAACAATTTTGATATTGGCGCACTGAAAGATCAGATTTAGAATCTACAACTGTCTGAAGATGCCATTCTTCGTGGCCATGAGGAAATGCCAACAAAATTTTTTCAAGATCCATTGACTTCCCGACTTCATTGCTTTTCAAAAATTTACCAAGCTACTCCAAAAACCAAACGTGGAAGAAACTGTACTAGAGTAGAGGCTACCAGGTCACGAAAATAATCAAGACCAATGCTATGCCAAGTGGCGTGCTCTTGAATCAAGACTTGAAAACGACTGTTTAGTTGTTTCTATCGATGTTCCCGCAAGTAGAAAACGAAGCGAAGAAACGGAAAGAAATTTTGAAAAGAGTTCTGGACACTATTTTGTTTTTGGGCGAAAGAGGCTTGGCTTTAGGGGAGATAGTGATGTCATCGGAAATCCAACCAACGGGTACTTTTTGGGAGTTTTGGAGATGATTAGTCACTACGATCACTAAGCACTTATATATAGAGCCTTCAAACTGGGTTTTTTTTGGTTTCACTTCACACGTTGAGATTGCGACCCCAGCGCCCAATCGTAGACACCCGAACTCAACCCCGAGTGAGCGGCAGCTAGCAGAGAGCACTAGAGAGCAGAGGCTATTTAGTGCCAGTTCAACCCCATTACAAGACGCACGACGTGCGTCGAGCGCTGTCATTTCGCTTCTGTGTGTATCTCATGCTAATGCACACATTGTTGTCGTAAAAATGGGCAGTGTTGCCAAACTTCACTCCTATTCCCTACCACAAAACGCAAACTCAAATGGCAATACACCAGCAGACAGGCAGGCAGAATGGCATGCACCTTCTACCAAGATTGCTTCCATTGACTTTTAGTAAACCAAAATATTTTTTATTTATGCTTTCTTATTATATTTATTTTGTTAATTGTTGTTCTATTAATTATATACATTTTGTAAGTAAATAATTGTGGGCTTATAAAATTTCTAAGAAATTAACTCTAGTTCCACTCTCGCTGTTACAGTTGAGCCCTTTTTTACATATTAAATAGGTAGATTCGACACAACAATTCGCGGCTGGAATGCTTACGGAATTTCCCCGTACGCTTTGATATCTTTTGTCGCGGCAGTTTCCGCAAAACCCCGAACAGGTAACCCGTTGTACCTGTTACATTGTAACGGCCTTTCACCAGTTTTGGGATTTTTAGAGTTAATTTCTTAGTCATAAAGAAGCAAAATGGGCAAATATCGATCTGTGAATGAATTTTGTGTCTTGTGAACTCATGAGGATATTGGGGGGTAAGGGCTTTAGCGTTTAAAAAAACACTTTAATGTAAATTTTTTCTAAAAGAATGGAATGAGCAAAGTAATTCAAACCTTTTGCACTTTATTAAGTATACTTTAAGCAATATTATATAAGTTTTTCATGTGGAAATATTGAAAAACCAACCGGTGACAAAGCTTGCGCCAGAACGTCTTTGAAAAAAATCGATTTGCGGTGATCACTATATCTCGGTCGGGAAATTATCTAAAATTAAAAAGCAATGAAATTTAGCTAAAATATCATCAAATCTTCCCACCAACGTTCTCTGATTATTAAAATCTAAAGTGAAAAATGCTATTTCCCCCTAAATGTAATAAAAAATTTTTACTAAACGTTGGAGCCTCCTCCAACGATCTGTGAATGAGGTATTTTATATGTAGAAAATGTATACAAAGTTTGAAATAAATCGATCAAGTAGTTTTTGAATGGCAGTGATCACGGACTTTGAAAAAGTAGTCTTGAGAAAAATGCCTTTGAAAGTTTATAAGCACGCAGCTGTCGGAGTTATAATGTTAAAGGACAGGAGACTAATTAGACAATAACTTCAAGAGTTTTGCTCAGATCGACTGAAATTTTAGAGTATATTCTTGAAATGTTTAACAATAAGATAATACGAACAAAAAATTCAATATTACGAAAGTTAATTTTTCATTGGAAAACAGCTAACCGCTATATAGAAGATAAGCTTGAAAATTAGACCTTTTTTTATTACTGTCATATTATGAAACCCTGCTTTTGTATTGAAACAGAATTCCTATTGCTCATCTCTCAGCATTATTTTCGTTATGGCTGGGTACAGAGATGCTGAGAATTTTCTCGCAGCGTGAATTGTTTCATAATTCTCAGAGCGGCCTCTGAGACTGTAGAGTGACCAGAAAACAACCAAATGTCACTAAATCTGAAACGGCCATCCTGAACTGGTCAGTTGTTGTTTGTTTATAAAAACGAGAGCGTAAGTTAAAGTCGGCCCTGCCCGACTTCGAAATACCCGTTACTCAAGGCAATTAGTGTTTTATAACCTCATGCGGCCCAGATAAGTATGCAACTTTTTGTTCACTCTGCCATTTATTATCCGATCTTTATGAAAATTGTGAGATTGTACATATTGGCCACATGCACTATACTTCAAAATCTGAGCGCGATAGCTTACAAATTGTAGGAGATATTCAACATTTTTATTGCGGGGTCGGGAGGGGGCGTGGCCAAAATTTGAAACAAACTTGATCTGCCTACAGACAATACTAGCTTACATCTAAAATTTGCTTGATCTAGCTCTTCTAGTCTCTGAGATCTGGGTGTTCATACAGACGGACGGACGGACAGACAGACGGGCGGGCGGGCGCACAGACAGACGGACATGGCTATTTCAACTCGGTTGGTGATGCTGATCAAGAATATATATACATTATGATATCGGAGATGCTTCCTTCTGCCTGTTACATACATTTGCACGACTTTAGAATACCCTTTTTACTCTACGAGTAACGGGTATATAAATGCGCTCTTAAGATAAGTTAATCTTTTTGTGAAAGTGTAAACTGGAAGACTCTTTGATGAATGCAGAGGTTTTGGGGAATGCCATGGTTGTTTTTATGGGGTCATTTTGCATGGCGCTGTAGGAGGAGGAGCATATTTATGGAGAGTGCAAATTGCATCTAAATGCTTTTTGTTAGTTAAATCCCATAAAATAAGTTGCGATTTGACCGCTTCGATTAGCGCCACTTGTTCGTCCTCCGTAGACTTTTCCAAATGACTTATGTATTGTTTTATACCCTTGCAGAGGGTATATTGAAATTGTCCAGAAGTTTGTAACGCAAAGAAGGAAGCATTTCCGACCCCATAAAATATATATATATTTTTTGTCAGCATGACGAGCTGAGTCGATAAATCCATGTCCGTCTGTTTCTATGCTATCTTCTCCGTCAGTTTTAAAGCTATCGCGACCAAACTTTGCACGAAGTCTTCTGGTACAAATATGCTGCACATTTGTCGAAACAGGCCTGATCGGATGACAATACCATATAGCTGCCATAGGAACGATCGGTCGAAAAACTAGTTGTAGTGAGAAAAACTTTTTTATTTTTAATCCAAACGTCTCCAAACTCCGTATTTACTAGCTTCTCCACGATTCTGCCAAATTTGGTCAAAATCGGAGATCTATATAGTACAGCTGTCATACAAAAGTAGAGTCAGAAAAGTAGTCTTATTAAGAAAAACTTCTTTGTTTTCAGTGGACATGTCCTTTCCTCAAAGTTTTGTGTGTTTTTTGCTTCCATTTTTTTTCTCATAGGTGCCTCTGACAATTATCAAACATGTTTCATAATTTCACTGACAACCTGCTAGAATTTATCAGCTGTTTGGCCAAATAACGAGTTGGCAGGCCATGCTCATTCTCACAGCAAATTTGTGGTGTCTCCGAACCAGCTCTGAGAATTTTGTGCAGCGCATTCTCTGAGCTATGTAATTAGATGGGGTCCGAAATTCTCAGCGTCTCTGCAAACTAGCTTATGTTGAAAAATATTTCTTATTAAATGGGGGCCCGTGAATTTTTCCCCTCACGCCATACGCACATAACCACAGGAGATTTCCTGCCTTTCAACGAAGCTCAATTATCGAGTTAAGCGTCTCAAAAAAAAGTGTCAACAAATATACATATTGATTGTAAGCTATTGTTATGGATTTTACCTACTATCTTTAATAAAATCTCTTTATTTTTAGGGTATGTTCAATCCTGAAGATCTGGTGCGCTGATTCCGTAAATGTGAAGAATCTTTTGACAATATAATTTTGTGCATCTACTCAACAATGCAGTTTTTGATTGAAATTCCAATGTTAAATTATTCTAAAACATGTAAGCCGTTAAGTGAATTTGCTTAGATCCACTTAAAAGCTTTTAAACATTTGTTTCTAGTGTTTTTATATGTAAACACAAATAAAGTATTAAATAATCGTTTCCTTCGCTAAATTCGATTGTTTTTTTTTTAAATCTAATTATGGAAAAAAACCCAACCCCCAAATCACAAAAAAGCACGAACATCGAAAGAGAAAGTTAAAGACGGCCCTGCCCAACTTCGAAATCCCCGTTACTCAGGAGAATCAGTGGTTCATCACCTCTCCTTAAGTTAATTAAAAGAGCATTAACATTAATTTGAATATTTAAATATTACGTTAGCAAAGAGGGCATGCGGTTCAGACAAGTATGCAGGGTTTTTTGTATTCCTTATAGCCCCTCTTTAGGGGCGTGACCAAAATTTGAAATAAACTTGATCTGTGTGCAGACAATGCTAGTCTTCATTCAGCATTTGGTGGCTCTAGCTCTTCTAGTCGCTGAAATCAAGGTATTTATACAGACAGACGGACATGGCTATATCGACTCGACTTTCGATGCTGATCAAGAATATATGTAAATACTTTATGGGGTCGGAGATTCTTCCTTCTGCCTGTTACATACATTTGCAAGACTTTAGTATACCCTTTTACTCTAAAGGTAATGTGTATATAAAGAACACACAACAGTTACAAAATAAATTACTGCAGGGCATATAGACTCATTGTAGACTCTTCATATCGATCAACAGTGAATCCAAATTCATCATCATAATTGGAACAGAAAATTCGAGAACGTGTCCCTATTCCCAATAAACAAAAATAAAAGTCTATTCATGCAACGGAGAAGTTGAAACATGCAAAAAATCAAGAATAAGTGCCCAACAAAGAAAACTACTAATTCATTCCACCTTCAACGATTTAAACGCTGAATTATTTCAAGAGAGTAATTTACTTCAATGAGTTGCGCAAAAATCATCCTAAGAGAGCTTAAGCCCAAAAAATTCACAGAATTTCGAAAAAAAATTAAAATCAATACACCTAAAGAAACGACTTATTACCTAAACTTTCGCTCACATTTCCAGAGACAATTATGATTGGTTACAAACAAGTAAACATAGGCCAGTGCATACCTCTTCCACTCAGATGCCGAAATCACCTTAGACTTGGACACTCCACAACCACCAGTAAATCTCCCAAGTCATGCATCAACTGCTCTGCCTAACAACAAACTGCCGAAAACGGAGCCAGCTCTAATGAGAAATTATGCATCAACTGTAAATATGACATCAACAATAACAGGCCCAGCCACCTGGACAAATCATGCCCAGGTTTAGTAACCACTTAGGTGCAAGCAAACAACTCACATTTTTGTTCAGGTGGGGTGTGTTTTTGTGTCAAGCTCCGACGTCCACATTACATAAATTTATTTGAAGACCTGTTTAAATTTCAATTCAAGTTATTTGCTTTCTTTACCTTGATATGAAACTATCTCAAGCTACTAACATTAAGTGTGTGAGTTCAGGTGTTATACCAATTCATCTATATTATTTTTAAGTGTAAGTTCAATGAGGATTTTATTTTATGTTTGCGGGTAGTAGTAAGAAAATAGGATAACGGGAATTTGGGCCTGGCACAGTGGCGCCATTGTACTGTGGCGGCATCTGTTAATAATATACCAAAGTAAAGGAAATAAAATGAAGGATATGACGCATTTAAAGAAGTTTTTTTACATATTGAAACAAGCAGTTGAAATAGGTAACAATGATTGTACTGTGGAGTCAACCGTGTGAAAGAAGTCGAAGTAGTGAAATGAATTATAAGAAGCCTATTCCAAATGAAATGGGAAGGCGGAGACATTGAAATGAAAATGTGAACTCATGCGTAAAAGGTGAGGTTAAATATCCTAGTTTCTTACTACTATCCGCAAACACCGAATTTTCGCTTTTCAAGAAAATAAA
>JAWNNM010002834.1:0-70262 GCA_035044965.1 Lordiphosa andalusiaca
CGGCAGTTCACAAACTGTGTGAACCACTGAACCGAACAAGTACTTATTTTCGAGTGGCTTGCATCCCTGCTTTTATACGATTTGTACTTTCTAATTTAGTCATTATGTCCTAAATACCGGGGGCTGCAAACTTGTTTATTTTTTCTCTTCTGCAAATCAAGCAATTTAGTTAACTGGTTAAGCTGTTTTACATAAACAGAGCTGGTGGTGCTGGACAGCAAGATTGACTCATATGCACAGCAGCAATTTTTTGTGCACGGCAATTTGGTTGTCTGCCCACGAGAACTAAGGCAATATTTAGGCAGTTTTAATGCAAAAGCGTCCACAAACCATAAATAATTGAAAACTGCAAAGACGTGCAAAAAATGTTCATACCAAAGGCCAAGCGAGTTGAGCTTCTACAACAACAACAAAAAGGCGACCAAACCAACGTATGAACCGCCAAACGTTGGAGTTGGAACAGCAGCCAGCGAGTTGTTGTAGTGAAGCATGCAAAAGTCCCATTAAGGCTAATAGGCCCAAAAGGACCAAGCCAAGAGACAGCTACGAGTCAAGGCATAGAGCCTAGGGGTAAGAGAACGAGAGACAGTCCACTGTTTAATTGACTGAGTCAGTTGCATTGACCAGGGATGGGTGAAGGAAATGAGCAAAATTTGGATCATATATATGGCAGTTACTGGGTATGACGAAGTCAAAGTGTTGTGCATTTTAAATATAATATATTGAACTCTTATGCACCATTTTGTGCTTCTTCAGCCCTGTTAGTAGCCAAAAGAAGCGGCGTTAGTACATTTACTGTGGTAGCTCACTGTTAATTTCGCCCACTCCCCCAATTTTGAACATTTGGTAGGCTCCACACAATTTTCAGCACTTGCCCTGCAGTCTGCAGTGGAGCTGCTTTCCAGTTCTGGCAGCTTTTTTCCTTTTTTTTGGGCTTTTCTTTAGTTTTTTGGCTGAACGCCGCCAGCACACTTTAACGTCGCTTATCCTAATTGTGGTTATTTTGTATGTGTTCGAGCTGGAGAGTGTCCGCTCACGCGAAACTTGCCTAGCGTGCATGTCCTGCCACATTGGTCTGTCCAATTTTCAGTCAGTTTGTGTGTCTGTATAAGTCTTTGTGTGTGTGCCCATAATTTGTTGGCATTTAGCCAGATAATTTTCTTGCCTGCTCAGCTCAGGTTGGCTCAGCTCAACTCAACTCAACGTTGACTTGACTCGACAACTAGTGCCTGAGCTGCCAACGAGTCCTGTTCGTTAGCCTGTCCGTTTCTGTGGTAAAGTGAATGTGGCCTGACAGGTCTAACCAATATTTAATATGCTTTTTTGTTGTTTTAGACTTTTGTCTTTGGCAGTTGTAGTTTTTTTTTATAACATTTTAAGATCGGCAGGATATGGACCCATTCTCTTCCCATTTCGATTGCCTTTTGACCAGTTCGAACAAATTCCTGTAATAATCATTTCATCTGTACAACATTGTGCATTGTTGTCATTTTCAGCTGTGTTCTTGTTGCGGTTTGTTGTTGATTTTTATCAACCAACCCCAGCCATATCTCCTGACAGCCACCATCACATGTTTTACCCAATTCAATCCCAACAGCCCACAACTACAACAACAATGCAACATGTGTGCAGCTTAACCAATTTTTTTTTTGTATTTAAACGATTTTTTCATCACAAAATTGTGAACATTAAAATGACAATTTGTTCAGCTTGGCTGAGGGTTTTTTGTGTAAGTGGATAAGCTTGACTGGCAGCTGAACAAACCTGCCACCCCACACCACATCTCCATGCCTTAAAAACGCATTTTGCATGTCACTGGAAAAGCATTTTTCTCTTTCGATTATATTAAAGTGCAGCAGTGCGTATGAGTAATATTTTATGGCAAGAAAGATTAGCATTAAGTTTAGCATGGAATTACACTCTGATTGAAATGAAAAGAAATTGTTGCAGATAATACAGTTTGTGATGGAAAATTTAAGGCTTGAGAGGACTTTCAAACAAAATTTGTATCCTTGTCGACCATTAACTTCTTTGTGGCTCCCTGCGTGAAAGTGAAATCGTTTGATATACCGTTCTTATTTCATACACCCAGAAAAAAGTAGAACGAATAACTTAAGAACAAACGCTCCTGAAAAAATATTTATTCGTTCTTAAATTTTCAAGAATTTCGCTCTTGAAGTCGAGCTAAATTCGTTCTCAGCTTGGTGCTTTTAGGCGAGGGGAGTGAGGTACAGAAACTGAGAGAGGAGAGCAAGCACTGAAGGTACTTTCATTATGGCTCTCTCATAGAAATATTTGTACTTAGGATCTTTTATCAAAATTGTTGGAACCGATTTTCTTGAAGCGAATTTTTCAAGTGGAAAATCTTATACCATACACTGAAACAGACTATATGGTGGTTGCATGAGAACCTCCCAATCGAACTTCCGCAGCTTTTAACACACGCTAACTGGATGTCGCATATCTCTAAATGAGAAATGCAAATACGTCTAATATGGTTACCAGGAAATTGCAAAATAGAGAGAAATTAGTCTACGGAAAAGCTGCCCAGAATAGGTATTCACCATCAGAAGAGCACAATAGAGATGACTATAACAACAGATACGCTTCACACAAAAGCTGAAACACTTCGCCTCGCATCGGATTAGTGAAATAATCCTTTCTTCCTTACATTCAATCAAAAACGCGACTATCGCTTCTAGTGAAAACGATGACAGTCTTATTGGAAAACACGGAGCACTCCTACACTCAAAATTAAAAACAGCCGAAATCGCCCCCAAAAGGGGTCAAAAGCGATTCGCCATAAATAATATTTTAGAAAAATTATTTCTAAAAATAAGACTAAGAGTTTCTTAAATTAAGAAAATGTTTACTATAAACTAGAAAATATTTTCTTAATTGTAGAAAAGCATTTTGAAAATTTTTTGAAAGGCCTTTCTAGATTTTAGAAAATAAAAAACATTTTCAACTATTATAGGCAGGAAAGGGAGTGAGGGGGGGACTGGAGACAGAAGAGGAAGGCGACTGCCCTATGAGAAGCGTGTAAACCCCCTTATATATATTATTTTTATAGGATATTTTCTTTCTGTTGGTTCACTACTAGTAATCATTATTTTAGTTATTAACTTTAACTTTCTAAGTTTAAGAAAAAACTGTCTAAAAATAAGAAAGAAAAATGATTTAGGGTGCATTTCAAAAAATTAGAAAATAAATATTATATTTTGAGTGTATTTGATCACGATTTCTGCAGAAGCTGCAAGTACAAAGAAGTGGAGGAAACAGTGAAACAGTAGGAGGAGACTAGGTCAACCTTTGTTACAAAAATTGTTAAAAAAAAACTATTTAGACTATTTGAAAAAGGTCTCAGCAAGCCAGCTTCGCTGGTTGTAGCTCAGAATTCTACTCTTTTTCAGTTGCTAAGGTCTGGAAAATATAAAATAATTGGAAACTACTTATGAATATCCAGTTAAAGAACATTCAATGAAACCAACACCGAAGCAAGACTTGACAATTGACTACCTACTTCCACACAGTCGATGCACTTACCACTCAAATGGGTGCACACTCGCTGAGTGTCAAGCGACCAGAAATAAGCCTCAAATTGTGAACGCGGTAGGCAGTCGGAATACTTTGTATTTTATGCCTGCAAATTCCTTTGGCCAAGTGCCAAAGTTGCCGCATCAGGATCAGAACATCCCCAGTCACGACGCTGCTTCCATGTTGTACACGTCTCGTCGGGGCGGCGTGTGAAGAACCACAGCCGGAGGCCAGAGTTCGCGTAGGTTGCATGTCGATTTTAGGCTTAACGCCAGGCGAGCGCCAAAGAGTTCTGCTCTGTTCCCGTGCCTAAGCACCGCCGTCCTGGCATTAAATCAAATGCAAATATGCCGTCCAGGATGCAAAATCGTCAGTTTTGTTTCCCTTTCTTGTTTGCAGGAGGCGTGAGTGCCAAATTTCTGTGGCACGCCCCACCAAAAAATGCTTCATGTGTCGCTTACAGAAACCCCAAAAATAGAACAAACAAAATAATCAATTGACAACTTAACCCGGAATATGTTTAAGGCGAAACCTTCAATTAGTTGCTGGCAGGAGGGAGAGTTAAAGATGCGGAGGGGACACATCAATTCTCATATAAATAATGTACAAAATTATTGCTTAATATGACAGACACCTTAACAGGAGGAGTAAGAACTATAAGTTTAGGTTTTTTGTGCAAGTAAAAGATATGAAAAGAATCTCTCAATTGAGTACTGGAAATCCCACTGAAAATATACTGCTCGCTTGGAATACTAAAAATATATTTTAAGGACCAACTTTTTAACCATTATAATGTTTAACTATTGAAGCTTAAGGGCATAAAAACCACATTAACTACCGATGCTGAGAAATAGTTAGATTCTCAAATATTTCTGCCTAAGTAGACAATAGGACACAGAACAAGAAGGTAATTTAAGGTCGATACACTCGTAACTCAGTGAAATTAATGTTGAATATCTCCTTTTTATGTTAATTAACAGAGCATTAACACTTTTGTATATATATCATCAGCTATAGCGTAGCTGCTCTGATAAGTATGCAACATTTTGTATAGCTTTTATTGCTAAGCCATTTAATATTCGATATATCAAAAAATTTGAGAGTTTTATATCCTTGCAGAGGGTATTTTAATATGGTCCATATTTTTGAAACGCATAGAAAAAAGCATTTTCGACCACACAAAGTATATATATTCTTAATCAGCATGACGAGCTAAGTTCATGTAGCCTTGTCCGTCTGTTTCTATGCTATCTCCTCCGTCAGTTTTAAAGCTATCGCCACCAAACTTTGCACGAAGAGTTCTGGTACAAATACGCTGCACATTTGTCGAAACCGGCTGGATCAGATGACTATAACATATAGCTGCCATAGTAACGATTGATCGAAAACCCAGTCTAGTGAGAAGAACTTTTTTGTTTTCAATGCAAACGTCTCCAAACTCCTTATTTAATAGTTTTCAATACTTATCCATGATTCTGTCAAACTTGGTCGAAATCGGAAATTTATGTAGTATACATAGTTGCCATAGAAAAGTAAGGTTAGGAAAATAGTCTTAGTAAGAAAAACTTTTTTGTTTTCAATGTAAACCTCTTTAAAATTGGCATATATTAATTTTATAAGCTTTCACACAGTTCTTTAAAGTTTTATCAAAATCAGATGACTGTAGGTTATAGCTGCCATAGGAATAATCGGTGGAGAAAATAGTTTTAGTGAGAAAAACTTTTTTGTTTTTAAGCAGAACGCTTTTAAACTTGGAATTTCTTACTTTGCTATGCTTTAACAAGATTCCACTATGTTTGGTCTATATAGTATAGCTGTCCCAGAAAAGAAGAGTCTGAAAAGTAGTCTGGGTGAGACAAACTTTTTTGTTTTCAACGGAAATATACTTAAAATTGACATTTATTTCTTGAAATGTTTTCACACAATTCTACAAAGTTTGTTCAAAATCGGATGCCTATAGCATATAGACGTAGTACAAATGAGTGGTCGAAAAAGAAGATCTTTCGAGAAAAAAGGTTTTTGTTTTAAATGGAAACGACTCCAAATTTCTTACATGTTCATTTGATAGGCTTTTGCATGATTTCATTAAGTTTGGTCGAAATCGGTCATCTATATAGTGTAGCTTCCATAGAAAAGATAGGTCCAAAAAGTCGTCTTAGTTGGAAAAACGTGTTGCAAGGGTATACCGTACAAACTTGGGCTGAGACGAAGTTACCTTTACTCAATTTTTCTTACGTCAAATCCAATAATGCTCAAAAATTACCTTTTATATGCTATCTGATCTACTGCGGTCGGTACTACTAGATCGGTTCGTGGGTGTTTTCCACTATAGAAAGGTGTAATTTGCATTAAGGAGAATTGTTCATCTGAAAGTAAAATCTGATTGATTTACTACTGGTTTTAAAATTTTAATATAGCTTAACTTCTACAGCTTAACATAACTGTACATAACTGAAACTCTTCGTGCAAAAGTGAATTGATATGTGCTCTGCATCCAAATGGGAAAGTATTATTCCGAGATAGGTTCAGCACCAGTGTTCCTGCTATAAAAATATACATATTTGTCCAACATTGTAAAGCTTCAAAGTTGAGTTAAATAATTTGACCTTGAATGCAGCAGACGTACATATATATAGGATATCCTATACCTTTTTAGTTTTTTGCTTTCTAGTTGGCTTCTCGGCTTCAAGCATAAACTTTGTTTCACCCACACACATACTACATACAAATAGAGTTAGCTTAAGTAAACAATGCTCGAAATTTGAATTTGTAAATGTTTGCTCTCAAGAGTTAGCCATGGAGCCAAAGCCAGCGGCGTTGCCGTTTGCCGCTGCCATGTTTAACTAAAGTTTCGTGCTCTTGTGCAAATAGCAGAAGGATATTCTTCGCCCCCTTTCAGCAACCAAAGTCCTGCGTCCTTTTCAACATCGTCGACGCCAAAAGCGGATTACAATCATAAGCGAAAATTAATGAATTATTTACCAGCAGCTTAGTTAAGCGAAATGTGCAAAATGTGGGTGTAAGTAAAGGCCCCTTGCCTCCTTCCAAGTTCCACCAAAGTTAAATGCCTACACACCCCATCCCAAGGGAGAGAAAGAAAGACGAGGGCAGGTGGCTCGAAGACCTCTGCAGCTGCCACCTGGTAATTAATTAGTCTTCATTTGTCAATATTATATGCGGCTGTTGTAAATTGCTGCAAATTTCAAGACATTTGTGTAGCCTAGCCTTGGGGGTTGTATTTTGTTATTTTCTTTTTTGGCTGATTTGATTTTGATTTATTTGTGCTTATAGATTTGTGATTTGAGTGGGAAAAAGCTTAAATTGCAGCTTATAAGAAGCAGCTATTATAATTTTGCCTCGAGGCAGGCAATGATACTTTGAGTTATCTTTGACAGAAAATTTTTAGGATATCTCAGAGCCTTTTTCTTATTTGCTAGCTGCCATCAGATTAGCTTGGAATCTAGTATGTTTTTTCTTAGTTTATATGACAAATAACGCATGAAGCTTAAAAAGTTAAATTTGTCTTTCGTTGCCTCTTAGAGCACAATTTTCCGATAAAAAAGTGAGTAAAAATTAGAGGAAACTTAACTTCGGCTCGTCCAAACTTTGTATACCCTTGCAGCACGTTTTTCTAACTGAAACTACTTTTGTGACCTTATTTTTGTATGGGTCCGATCTTTCCCACTGCATATATATGCCATAGTCAGCCAATTTTGACAAAACTTCATAGAATTGTGTGAAAGCATATATAATAAATAAATTCAAATTTGAAGTACATTTCCATTGAAAACCAATATGTTTTTCTCACTAAGACTACTTTCCAGACCTTATTTTCTTTGACAGCTATACCATATAGTTGACCGATTTCGTCCAAACTTAGTGGAATCATGGGAAAGCATAGCATACTAAGGAAACCCAAGTGTGGAGGCGTTTCCATAGAAAACAATAAAGTTTTTCTCACTAAAACTAGTTTTTCGACCGATCGGTTCTATAACTACTAATTACTATAGTCATCCCATCCGATCGGTTTTTCCAGACGTATTTAAACTTAAAGCCGTAGTGCAAAGTTTCGTGAAGACATCTTTCAAACAGACGGACGGATGGAAGGGCAAACGGATCAAGCTCCAACTAGATCAGGCTCCAATTTGTGCTCCAGTTGTTCATTGGATCATATCAAGTCAATATTTAAGTTAAACCTTAAAAAAATTTGTTTCAAAATTTCCCAACTGCGCAATTAGCCATACTCCACTCCTCCCTCGAAGAACGCTGCTTCACAGTCGAGCTAAGGTACAAGTTAAATATTTGTCCCCAAGGAAGTTTGATTGCAAACACAGCCTTTTATGTTTCCGATATAGCTTTCCTGGCTTTTAGTCGCCCAGAACCTGGAATATCTGCTTCTGAGGTATTGCCTATGGTCTCTTTATTAAAACGGTCACGACCATTCAGAATAACATCTTCCTCAGAATGCGTAGTTTTCTATGGTAACACTCTGTTCTTTAACTGAAAATTGTTTAGTAGCAAAGCTATTTTGTGGAATTTTGTTTTATGTGGAATAACTATGGAGTCTATGTATTTGAAAAGCCATTGCCTCATGTCGTGAGGTATAGTTCAATGAGTCAATAATTTTGTGAACTATGACTAGAAATTCAGAGATAGATCACATCAGTAAGAACGTCAAGGGGAACTTTGATGTATCTCTTGCAGGGTTCTAGTTCGTACCTTCCACATAGTAATTGACGTACACAGAAAGTATCCACTTGGGAGGGATATGTCTTAAATATCCTTTTAATCATCCAACGGAGCTGAATAATCATCCCAAAGATCATCATTTATCATATCCTTTAGATGATTTTTAGCTCATTTGGATGATTAAAAGGATGTTTCAGACATATCCCTCCCAAATAGATACCGGAAATCGTCCTTTTTTTTCTCTGAGTACGTATCGTTTATCTATGGTCAAATTATAAGTAAAACCAACATTCATGCTGGACCCACCCAGCTAGAACAGCGATAGGCAGTACTGAGGATAATGTAGTCGGGCTTGTCCGACTTTCTTACTTAATTTTTTTGTACTTGAGCCAAATGCCTTCGAAGGAGAGCTAGCTCTGACTCTCACATCCATGACACCTCCTTGCTACACTTAATAAACTCGATGAGCATATGATGAGAATAACCCAAAAACATTTTGAATAATGAATTTAGTAATATTTAAAATATGCACATGAATTCAACAAATGACTAATCAGGCTTTGAATCACTTAGCCCTCTTGGGATCATCATGCATTATTGAAATTCGTTCATCCATTCAATTTTCTAATTAATTTTGTTCATCGATTGCAAAATGTCCAAATATCAATTAGCATAATTAATTGGTTTCTATTTTATTTCCTCAAAGTCCTTAAAGCACTTCCGGTTTTCCCGGCAAACGAAAAGGCAAACTTTTGCGTTCAAAGAAACTTTTTTTTTTACACTTTGATTGTAAGAGAAATGCATATTAAGTTTTCCAACAAGTTGCAGTCGACTGCGGAATCCGAGACTGAGACAGGCAAAAGTTTGCTTTTTTGTTATGCAAACCATGACATGCAGCCTATGTAGGGTGAATATACCTTCTTTTTTTTGAGCAAACTGATAAATCCATTATGAACGCACGTTTGCACATTACAAAGGCATAGAGAGAAATTGCAATAGCCAATGTAAATTTAAGCACATTTCCGCACATAACCATATGTTCTTAAAGGACCTCTGACGCCCTTCCTCATTTGGAGGTAATTAAAAGCGATTACAGCTCATTAACTGATAAAAGAACGCACTGCATGCTCGTGGCAAGTTTCTTTTCATTAAAATGATAAACAGGCACGCAATGCCCTGGTTTGATGTCCTTGCCGCAAGCGGCTTGCAATTGTGGCGGCCAATGCAACAGCAACAACAGCCTTGGCTTGCTTCCAACTGTAAGCAATAATTTTCGAGGCAGCCGCGAAAGCCATTATCCATTTGCAACTGCTTCAGGACATTGTCGCTCTTTGCTCCCAGCCGGGCTGCTGTGTGGCGGTATTCAAATTGTTTTTTACACATGTGCGCTCCCAAACATATTAAATTGTTAACATGCATAAATGTTGTTGTTGGACAACATAAAAAAAAACGCAACGCAAAAAAACAAAGATTGAGTGCCAGCCAAATTTGCACTGAAAACAATTTATGAATAAAATATCACTACTAAAACTGAGCTTTTCAAGCTAGAAATCATAACTTGACTTAGCTTTTTAGTGGCCACCAAATCCTGTTCAAATTTCTTTTTATTTTAGCTCAACTGTTTATTCAAATCAACTGAATTTTAATTGAATTTTTCTATTAAAATTTTAAACTAGTTGAAAATTCAAGCTTTAAATCAATTATTTATATTATTAGTTTATTAATATATCCCCTCCATTATAAATTTAATTGCAACTTTTCACAACCATTAAATATTTAATTGAATTATTTCACTTCAATTAAATTTTTAATTGGAACTTTTCCCAAAAGCCAAGTTTTATTTCGGAAATTTTTCTTCCATTTCCAATATTTAATTGGATTAAATCACTACAATTAAATTTTCAATTTAGATATTTCACACTATCAAATTTTTAATTCGAAAATTTCCCTTGCATTAAATTATTAATTGGTATTTTTCATTAAATTTTCATTTATATTTTTTGACACTGGTCAATATTTCATTGAGAAACTTTTATAAAAACAAAAGCAATTGTGTACAAACTATCTTCAGTACGGTGAAGAGATTTTTTTCCAGTCTTCGATGGCGAATAGCTGACTTTGTAATCGCATATCGATAAGCGATAACAACGAAATTTGATTTATGGTTAGTATTAAATAAATTGAATGGCGTTTTACTTTGATGAAAAACAAAAATGGACTTCGATAGTGACGAACGAGAGCGTCAAAGACATACGGGCCTATTCCCGTTTACGATTTCAATCAAATTATGTGAAATCGGAATTGGAAACTCTTCCCTTTTCGAAAAGCCGATTGCATGTCTCGGTTTTTATCTAATAATTTGGAATCCTCTCCAAAGAACAGTTTTTATAGCTGACAGCTTTAAGCGATTTCTCTAATCAATTCTTGGATATCTCTTGCCTAATCAAAACCCTGGTCAGACGAGTATTTTTATATTCTGCAGAGGTTAATACATACGCCTGAAATTTTCATTGGGAATAAAGTTGCTTTCTTTACCGCTGTCATCACTAATTAAATACATTTAATTGTCGGTTTAATCAATAAAAAGTCTTAACAAGGTCAGCAATTATTTCCATTTGACCAATTTTGTTCGTATCGCTCATCTATATTTAACTAGAAAGTCAGCTGTTTGTTATCGATACCCCGAAAAAAACAAGACTTAGCGGTATTAAAAATACTTTGCATATAAATGAGTTGGTTTTTGACATAATTAAATATTTAATGCTGGTTAAAAATCCCAATTAAAAATTTAATTGAAGCGCAATATCTCAATTAAATATTCACTGGTTGTAAAAAGTATTAATTGAAAATATAATGAAAGGGAAATTTCTGAATTACAAATTGACTAATGTGTGCTATATCCCAATTGAAATTGACTGGTTGTGAAAAGTACCAATTGAAACTACAATGGAAGGCAAAAATCCCAAACAAAACATTAATGGAATTAAAATAAGGAAAAAAATATTAGCTGGCTCTTGACTGGGTTCAACTGCCATAAATAATTAACTGAAAACTTGAATTTTCACCTAGCTCTAAATTTTAATGGAAAAATTCAATTAAAAATCAATTGACTTGAAAAAATAGTTCACCGAAGATATAAACAAAGTCTTCATAATTAGTCTTTAAGCCTATGTATTTGAAAAGTTGCAATTCTGCTGTTGCACATTTTCCTCAGTGTATGTTCAAAACTCCTCAACTTCGCCAAGAAAAATTCGAAGCTTGCCAAAAACAATTTCATGTTTTTTGATGACACTTTGAATAGCAACCCGCAACGAGGAAAAGGACTCAACAACTACGACGTACTCGCTGCTGTTGCCACCGCTGTGCTTCTTGAAGCTCAGCGAAAGTGTATCCTGTCAAAGGATATTATGTAACGAAATTATTGTAGTTGGCACCAACCAACAAATATATATAATATATTCTTTTTTTTTTTACCAAATAAACACACACACCAGAAGGCTCAGCTAGTGCCAAAAAGTCCTTCAGAGCCAGGCGTATGTGTGCCAATGGAAACGAAGTCACTCAGCGACAAATGAGCGCCACATTAGCGTCACCAAAGACCCGTCGACATTTAAAATTAACCACAAAACCAACGAAAAAATTTACATAACTATAATGAAATCCCAGTAATTATTTCTTGTGAGGGATTAGCGCAGGGACTGCTTCCAAATATAAGCCAGATGGTGTGTTAAGAAATATTTATGGCCCTATAAATTATTTTTGAAATATTCTCATATGGAAAAGCCTGGCCCTGTGAGTAATAAATCTATTTGTCAGTTTTTTGTGGACTTTAGTCATTTTAACATCTTTTTGAGTTATCACATTAGTAGGAATTGGTTCCACAATCCAAAATATTACGATTCGTAGACAAGTAAGGAAAAATAATCTGTGTTTTGGTGTAGAAAATTGAATTCATGTTAAGGCCTCTGCAGATGCATGGCACTTGTGATTCTTTCCCTTTAATTTAAAGTTCATAAAACTTTTACAAGACTACGTAAGGCAACAGTTATTTTGGTTGTGCCGTTTCGAAACAAAGTTCTCATCCTGTTTTAATTTTGCCTCCATCAGCTCTTAACTCAAAAAATGAATTTTCAATCTATTAAAAATTCGCCGAAACATTATTGTAAGCCAAAATTTATAGATTTTAGACAGTTTTTCTTAAACTTAGAAAGGTCAACCCAAGAATATATAGTTATATTTTCTTAACTTTTAAAAATTTCTTATATTTTTCCTAAATTAAGTATATTTATTTTTTTAAATTTATTGAAAATGCCTAAGTTTGAAAAAAGCACGTTTCTTTAGATCTTTTATGTACAGTTTAGAAATTCGCCTCACAATATTAGAATATTTTTTACATTAATCGCCCTTAAATTGAGATATAAATAAAAATATCACCGCTGGGAATGCTTAAGTACGAATTCCCTGCACTTAATAGTATAAAACGGGTCATCGTCTAGACCTATATATATGAAAACATGTAATTTTGGTATATTTGGTAGGTGAAGAATGGGCTTTTATATATATATTTTATAAGGCTGGGTTATTAGTTTGTCCCTCTGCAGAACATTGTTGATTATGTTTATAATATTGTAATTAGATTGTATTTTCCTTTCGTTTATCATCAAAGAAATGTCTGTAACCTCACATTTTCACAATCCTACCAACACGCTCTGCAAGCCAGAATAAACCAATGGTTAAGGTTCGACAATTTTGGGAGAAGGTTTTGGTCCAATATATACAATCTTAAAAAACACAAATCGTATAGGAATTGCGTGGTTTTTGGGTTAGAATCGGTAAGTAAAACATATGGAAATATTAAATATATAATTTACTGTTAGGTCATATTCCATTTCTGTGTTTTCGTTGAAATATATTACCAATAAAATGTTAGATTCTTGATTCTTAGAACTATTTAACAAGCTTTAGAGTCGAGAATGGGTGGGCATTATGAGTGGAGATCTTATAAGTAGTTCTAAAAGATTTTCTAGAATTTATATAATACTCTCCTGCCTATTTTGGAGGTCAATCGCACTAAAACATACAAAGAAGACATGAAGTCACTATGCAGGAGATCAAACTTCTGATGTCTAGAAGGACAGACGGCCGTGGATAATTTATCTAAACTAGTCGGGCTGATCAAGAATATATATATACTTTATGTGGTCAAAAATGTTTCCATGAATGCGTTACAAACAACTCGACAAGTTCAATATACGCTAAAACAGGTGAATGTTCCTTGAGGTCTATTAAAACTGTTGTTTAGAGTGCTACTACAAGCGAAAGTTCTTTATTTTTTATGGCTGCCAAGAAGTCCTCTTTTTATGTGCGTTCTAAATAAGCAAGGTCAATCACGAGCTATTCCCAAAAAAAAAAAATGTATTTCAAAAGAGTAACTTAGGCTTCTTTTTCTGCAATTGCAAGATTGATTGAATTTGCCTTTCAATCAGATCAATTTTAGCAGTTTTTTCACCCTGATATAATTTCAGGAGTGGCACTTTGTATTTCTTCTGGTACTTAAACTTTCTTCTGGGTCCAATAACTCCCACTTCACCAAATACCCTAGGCTGTCCATTCTAACTGCAAAAGTTACCAACTTAACGATCCCGCTGCATTCTGAGCTTTGCGAGGCAAGAAAGCTCACAGCGAAAGAAATCAAGAGTCTAGCTGAGAGAAAAGCTTCCCAGGCCAGCTCAGTGCACAAGGCGAGCGTAGGCGGTGCGGCTGCCTTTTCGGTTTTCTTTTTTTCTGCGGGTCGGAGTGAAATAAAAATTCGGTTGTTAAAGTGATAAAGATGCAGAAAACTCGGCTAGGATCGGTGTCCCTAAATTCTCTAATTATTGTGATTTGTAAATTAGTTAAATACAGCCAGAATCCACGTTTTCGTGACCTGCCAAGGCTTGGCCATTCGCAAGAGAGCAATTCCAGTTGTTGGCACAACGGATTTGATATCGTCCCTCTCCCAAATGCTTAAGCTGAAGGCAACATTTTTGTTTTGTTTTTTAGAATCTACTAACTAGAGTAAGCCTCTAGCAGTCAAAGAAAAAAATTTCGACGTCTGCCTCACACCGTTATACCGTTTTTCTAATTCGCTGGCAAGTTCCTTCGTTATTTGATCGAGAGAGTGGCCTGGCTGGCATGAAAAGGCAGAATGAAAAGTGAAAGAGAGAGCAATGTCTCTTGCTTGTGTTGTGCCAACATTTTTTGTTGGGTGTCGTTTTTTTTGTTGTGTTTTCTGTACGAATATGTATGTGTACAAATGCAAGCATGCAGCCACTGATATACATACATACACACTTTAACGGTGGATTAAATGCATGTAAGTAAATTGCTAACTGCAATTGTTGGTTTTGTTTAATTTCAAGGAAGAGAGTCGCCAAACAAAAGTCATAAAGTTCCTCAAAGAGAGCTTGCCTCTCTGGCCTCAGTTGCACCAATGATTTTCTCTTCGATTGTGTGTGTGTGTTGGTTTGAAGGTAAACTGCTACCTCGCAATTGCCGTGAAGTTGCTCGGCTATAATCGACGACTTATCTGTTTTGTGGCTTTGCTAAAATTCTAGTAAATATGTATACATAAATGAAATTATATTCATTTTTAAACTGAATGAATCATAAATAACAGTTTGAGTTATTTTTGAGATGAAAATAGTCTTTTGGTTTTCTAAATATCAATTCTACTCCATTTTAAAAATTTTATAACACTATCTTAAGCTATTAACATTATAGTAATTTTACAATTTCAACAAAACATATATATATATAACAATATATGTATATTTGAAATGAAACGGAGTAATTTTTTGCCTACCTAGGTAGAAAATGTTCAAAGCGATATTTTTGTGTGGAGCCTTACAGAGTTCATCAAACATAGACTCATCGCTGGCACTCGAATGTCAGAAGCTGTTAAGAAATCAATGGTCAAAGTAGTCAAAAGTGAAATTTGTAGTTATTAAAGGGATCAACGGTCAGGAATGGTCATGCAGCATAAGGTGATAATAGGAAAGGTGGGAAACTCCTATGACAAAACATCTGCACAGCCATACTATAATATGAACCCTTTTATCCATTTTTTTTTTTGTCTGATTCAAAGATTGGTTTAGGATTTTCCTATTGGATTTTCATACCTGAAATGGAATCTGACCACCAAAACGGCCCATCAAAGTAGATATTCAGAGAAATTAACAGAAAGTTGGACAGATATTTCGATCACGTGTAGAGAATAATGCTATGGTGCAAAATGACTGTAATTACTCCCCGCAAAATTTTGAAATCAAGAGCTTAACTTAAAAAAAAATCCAAATTAATCATTCTTCAAATCAAAGCTCTACCTTTTCAAAAACCAGGAGTGTTTGATCTTTTCTTGTTTCATATGGATTAATAATCATTTTTAAATATATCCAAAACAATTCTTTCTCTCCTGCCCATTTGCTTATAGCTTAAAGCTCATCATGGCATAAATTTCTATTATACTTTACCTTATTCTAACATCTGACATCTGACATACACTTGGCCATGTTCAGCCTACAAGTGGACTTTACTTTTGGATAATACACTATAAAGATTTTTTGCATATAAAGTGAATAAGGGTAACCCAAAGAGAGAACCATGGATTTAGCTAAGAATGGCATAGTTATAAGCACAATCGAACTTCAATACCAAATAAATATGACATTTTGCTGTGAGAGGGAGCATTAACCAGCAGCAACAATAATAATAACTCGCAGAAAAGCAGCAACGACATTAACAAAAACCAAAAGCCGCCTGTAAAACTTAATGTGCAACTTTTTCCACACTTGTGTGTAAGCCGCATGCTCAGGCATGTGTCTGCGATAATGCAATTGTAATTGTGGTTGTAAGTTAATATGCATATATGCATTTGTTGGAATACTTTGCTGCTAGTGCTGTTGTTGCTTGATGGCAAATTTAAACAATTTGCACATTGTTAACATTTATTTTTCATTGCCTTTTTGGTTAAATTGCCATGGTCTGAATTGCAGGTCATAAATTTTACTTAAGTAAATCAACAGAAAATAAAATTAACATCAACAAACAAGCCCACTCTCAGCCAGTTTCTCACACAGCCTGCGCCGAAGAATCATTTCAAATGGGAAATTTGTTTGACTGTGTTAGTTGCTGTGCGTGTTGGTTTGAGTTTTTAGTACATATTTATCAAACAATATGCAGCTGTTGCATTTCCCATACGCATTTCCCCATGTATTTTGAATCAAATGCAAAACTTAAGGTGTCTTTCGCATGTGTACGATGTCTATCTCTGTGTGCGTGTGTGATTAGCTGAGCTGCGGGGAAAGTGTTTACCTTGAAACCATACGCTAAAAACTGTTACTTCCCGTCACAATCAATGTATTGAAGCAGCGGTGGGCAAATACTTCGTTGAGAAATTCCTAAAAATATGAAAACTTTTTAAACTTTTTTACAACCCAATATAAAGTTTGTTTTAGATGACTTTGATTTTATCGTAAACTACCCAGAATATTTCTAAGATTTTTTTAAGCAAAGATGTACTATTTTGAATACATATGTTTACCTTTTTTCTCTGTACCGCCTGCATACCTATGGATGAAGTTGAAAATTATTGATACGACCATATTTTTATGGGCAGTATGAATTTTGAACACTTGTATTTAAAACGGATTATCTTAGTTTATAAAAATCTCAGAAACGTTTGGGATAGTTAATTGTAAAGCTTAGATGTAATTACAAACGATTTTATAACAGAGAGGTAGAATCAAAGTATGATTTCATTACGAATCGTTCATAAAAATGTTAAAGATAGACATTTAAAAAACCTTGCATCAAAAATTACTAAACAGGAAAAAATAATATGATCTGATTATAAATGTTATATTTTTTCATAGCATTAAGAAGCCGATATGATAAAGATAAATATGACCTGTTCTTTATATCAATTTGATAAATTTTCTGATCAAAAGTATATTAATAAAATATAATAATGATATTAATATATAGAAAATGTAATATTCAATATCAGAATGATATTATTGAGCTTCGATTTGATATTTCTAACATCAAAATGATATGAAAAAAATGATATGTCAAATTAACCAGACCAGATTGAATTGATATTGACATTTTTATACTCTGTACCGTAGGTACATAGAGTATTATAAGTTTGTGCAAAAGTATGTAACATCCAGAAGGAAGCATCTCCGACCCCATAAAGTATATATATTCTTGATCAGCATCAACAGCCGAGTCATGTCCGTCATGTCCGTCTGTCCGTCTGTCCGTCTGTCCGTCTGTCTGTCCGTATGAACGAACAGATCTCAGAGATGGTAAGAGATAGAGGTTTGACATGTATGGGACATATGCTTCTAATGTCTGCAGGCAGATCAAGTTTATTTTCAATTTTGGCCACGCCCCCTCCCGCCCCCGCAATTAAGAAAAAACGTCATATCTCCCACAGTTTTGAAGATAGATGGCTTAATCCTTCTGGACATATTTAGGTATTAGGATAACTTATCGATCCGCCAAAGGAATGAAGAAGATCGGATGAACGGTTTTCGAGTTATGATCAAAAGAAACACAGAGATCTTGGTACAGAGTATGTTATAGTCGGGCTTGACCGACTTTCTTTCTTGTTTTTACTGATCTGGACGTGGTGGGCCATTTCCAAAACCTGAAAAGTGTTTAACATATGAAAGTTTAACAATGTATTAGGGGTTCGACCCTTGGTTTAGAGCATGCTTTATACAAGTTTATCGCTATTTAGTAAACGACCTACAACCGACACAAACTGTGTCGATTTTGGGTCCAAAGCGATTTGTAGAGCACATCACAAACACAGAAGAGAAATCCATTTAGAACAGAATTATCTTAATATTATATTTTTAATATTTTTGATACCAAAATATCCATTTGTTATTTTTTTTGGGTGATTTTAAGTTTGGTGGGATGAAAATTCAAGATCTATTTAACATTAAATGTATTTTTTCATATCAAAAAATGAATTATAAAGAATATTCATTCCAAAAGGATAAAGAAATCATTCAAATAATACGTTTTAATATCCTTTTTCTCTGTGTAGGATTCTCTCAATTATAATTTAATGTTAGTTCAAATTTTTTCAAGATTTTCTTGAACCGAACCAAAATAATAGGTTCGCAACAGGTTCAGGTGCCGTTTTTATGTCTTAAGAGGTTCTGTTGGGATCCGAACCGCTTCAAAACCGGTTTGTAGCCGTGGTTAGTATTGGATCTGACCTACTGCTCGTGAGATAAGTACTTAAGCTTGTATAGTAACAGCAAAGAAACTAATATTCTACTTTTGTACAAATCGGCATTCAATTTTTCATACAAAATTTGGCATTTTAATTTCTCTCTAGACATCACCAATTTGATATTATGAAAAAATAACAAAATATAAAAAGGTAGAATAATAATTTTTGCTAACCAGGCAAATGCAATGACTTTATGAAAGCGCAGCTGTTGCACCAGCATTCAGCATCAGCAGCTGTTGCTGGCTACAAAGACTTAAAACGTCGTTTGGCATATATCCAGTCGCATTTTTTCTCCGCACCCACACCCAAGCGCATTTGTATTAAATCGAACGTGTTCGTACCCAGGACTTCTTGCTGCTCCTGGCGAGGCTGAGAGACTAACCGAATGTTTTATTTATTGACTGCATGTAGCGTATATCCAAGCGTATATATAATACTTGTATGTATTAATGTGTGTTGAGGCCTGGACTGTTTGATATATTTTTCTTGTTGCTGCGCTCGACTGCACGTCCAAATATCTACAACAATTTTCTTCGTCAAATGGCACTGAAGGTAGCGAACTTAGTTGCCCATCTCTCGATGTATGCAATCAACTGAAATTGAAACCAGCAACAAATGTCATGTTTGTCTTTTTGCAGCATGACCAGGTCGAACAGTCTTCGACTGCTGGAGGCCGAAGCACATTTGTACATTTTAACGGCTCTTGAGCAAATAAGCGATTTCTGCATTTTAGATTTTAAAGCTGTGCTGGTATTATTTAGGGAAATCAATAATATGAGAGAGAGAGAGAAGAGGAGAGCGAGAGAGTTCGAGTCTTTAGTGTTTGCTTTTCTTTTGCGTTATTTGGTTACTATATCCGGTTTGGAATTACTTTTCTATACATGTGTATGCAAAATCATTGAATGCTTTTCCATCCTAAAAGTAGGCAATAAGGCATCTACATTGACTGTGTTGAAGACTCTTAAATTTCTTTTAAATTTTAAGCCTTCTCTGCGAAAAATTTAAAAGAAGTCACTATCGTCATATCTTGCCGTTTTTGTAGCTAATTGCTCCATTAACCACCAGTAAGCAGTTTGTATGGAACCGCAGTATTTCTAAAGGATAATTTTCTCAATTTTTGTTTTCACCTCTAAGTGATTTAAATAGACTTATGTTAGAGCGTGTTAAATAGTTCTTATGAAAAATTAACTAAAGCTTAATTCAGAAACGTAATCCACGGAAAATTCTAAGAATAGATCCAAAATAAATTCCTATTTCACGCATAACGAGCTCAAAATTGTAGAGCGCTAACATAAACACTGTTAAAAGCAGGGATGCAAACCGGTTCTGCATCGAACCGGTTTTGCACCGAACCGAACTGCATATTTCAGCTAATAAACCGAACCGGCGTCCTTTCAAAAATGCTGAACCGAACCGAAAACCACATAGAAAAATGGTTTGTGTAAAAGTAACTCGCTTGCCTCTAGCCAATGATACTATTTAACTTAGGAATTTGAATAGATAAGATAATTTTTAAAGATAATTTTTAAACATTTCGTTCGACCCTCTACATCCTTAGCGGTCCCGGATCTATATGACCTTAAGGGTTAGCTTGACTCAAATTTTACATATTTAATTTTCTGTAAAACTTCTTTACCTTAATTCAATCTTAGCCAGAAGACCTTTATCTCATTTAATATGACAAATTGGGCGTGTCAAATGCATTCTTTTTTATCCAACACTCTATCTTTTCGAAGGGCATTATTGTGGGAGCTTATAGATATAGGAAATTATTATATAAAGGGTGAAGGTAACTTTATGACAGAAATAAAAATAGAAATTTCATAATGTGACTTTATGAACCACTGAACCAAACTGAAACCGCTGTTTAGTTAGCTCTAAAAACTAAGTATTGAACCGCACCGGCGGCTCAAAAACTGTGTGAACCACTGAACCGAACCAGTACTTATATTCGAGTGGTTTGCATCCCTGCCAAAAAGTCCAAAAATGGCAACGTACAACATTGATATTGGGGTTATTAAAAAGGATATTATCTCCTTTTAAACAAGCCCAAAATCAATGATGTACGTGGCCATTTTTGGGCTTATTAACAATGTTATTATAAAAAGCTACATAAACATTTTGACCTTGCTAGGCGCTACCTAGAAATTGTTTGTAATCCCATGGTTTCTTGGGGAAAATTTCTTAGAATTCATCTTAGATTATGTTTCTGCTGTACGCTTGACCCGTCCTGCTACTATATATATTATATTTGAAGAGGGTTTATAACTAGAAAATGCAATACATGCCAAGTGAGGGCTTTAAAAATAGCTGTCAGTCAAGAAGCAGTGGGCCCAAACCCTAAGCAAAGTCATAAAAAGAAAGCGTGGGTGCGTGTTTCTATTGTTCACTTCCTTTCAAAAGGATAATTTCATATTCGCGTCGCCTAAACTACGTAAATTGTTGAATCATACAATAAATAAAGTGCAATGAATGTGCAAAGGTTCCCCTCTCTCGGTGCCAAATGGGCTAAAACCAGCGAAGGAGAAGGGTGGAAGTAAAAAGTGCAGAGCTTAAGGCTTTTCTTTTGCACTGTTTATGTTGTTGTTGTTGTCGCTCGCATTACTTGCCATTTACGAAGCTTAGTAAATAAATTAATGTCAGCCGCACACAACTATCGTCTTCGTAGGTCTGCTTGGGCACGCATTTTTATGGCCTGGCCGTCAAGACAGGGTTGGGGAGGTCACTGCAAATAATAGAAAATACAAGCTCATAAAAATAGAAAAGGGGATAATGCAGATGTGAAAATAAATGTAACAGGGAGAATGAAACAAATCTGACCCTGTATAAAATATATATTTTTGATCAGCATCATCAGCCGAGTCGACATCCGCTTGTCTGCTTGAGCGCTGCAATTTCAGAGACTATGAAATATTTCGCCACAAATTAAGATTTGTAAAATTTGCCATCGGAACCGTTTTCCTTACCTGGGATATTTTAGCCTGGGATGGGTGTTTTTGGCCAGTAGAAATTGTGTCTGTAAATGCAGCCGCCAAGTGTTTTGCCACAAAAAAACAAAAGCTGTTTTGTGCAAAAAATCATTTTATTAAAAAGTATTGAACTAACAAAATATATTTCAAGATCCATGTTAAAAGCCCCAATTACAGAACTTGCTGATTTTCCCGGATTACAGATTCCAAAGTTGTGATATACGGGTTTCTGCTTGGAAAATGGTAATTATTCCCAAAGTGTGTGTTTGCAGTCTAATGTGACCTGAATCGGACTTCTTTAAAGTGTTCAGCATAGAAAATAGCAAGAGAAGATGGCATTTGAACACAGCTTCTCCAATTTTTTCTCTCTTGACTTGGCTTACCAGAACCAGGCAAAGGGTTAAGGGGCGGCCTGTGTGGAATAAAACGAAGTTTTAGTTTTGCAATTTCTTGCGAAATTATAGTTATACGAGACTTACCTTAAAAATGTCTCTGTCCTGGTGATAAATATAATCAGATTTGACTAGTTCGCATGCCATTTTATGGCGGCTATTGAAAATGCTATAAGTCAGCATGTGCTTTGTCTAAGCTATAACCTTCATCCTCTTCACGTCAACTTTCAGCCATTCGAGTACTTTTGAGTTGTAGTTTTTCCACAATTCATCATCATCATCATATTAGGCTGCAACGACACAAGAATCATAATCAATTTGATGATTGAGATAAAAGAGATATTTAAGTCTTAATATTTTAATTGTAAAATATGGTTATTTGGGAAATTCTTAATGTATCATCCCATTTGCATAACTAATACACGATCTCTCTTATTTGCTTGCAATGTAACTTATGCCTGTTTAACCCTTCGCAAAAGCCGAAGAAGGTGGTAGCTAAAGCCTTCTTCAAGAGTTTGCGACTTACTGTTGGTAAAAAATGCAACCGCCCAATCAAACTCAGTCGGAGCAATCAAGCTCAAACTTAAGTAGATTTGTGACTAGTGGAATAATTTAAAAGAAATATTTCTGATGCACTGGGATAACAACCAAATAAACTAAAAGGGTTAAGTGTTAAACCGTTCCTTTATTCTGTGTAAATAAGTCAGTATTTACACGATGAAGAAAAGTTGTGGAAGTTTCTTAGCAGGCTTAAAACGCAAGGAAAAATTAATCGAATTTATAAAGGCATAGCATCTCATCTGATTCTCTTGCTTACTGATAAAGCTAAATAAAGCCTATTTAGTATAAGAACTTTACTAATAAAGAAGTCCACAGTGAGAAATTTTTACTGACTTTTTCTGGTCGGTTTTTCAATGGTTAGATTTCTCCATATGGGTAGAATATTCTTAAGTTCAAACCACAATGCAATGACTTTGCTGTTTTGCCTAACTATACGATCCAAAAATAAAAGGACAAGTCCTAAACAAAAGAGAGAGTAAGAAAGAAAAACAGAAGAAACTAAACCGCTGTACAATGAAAACGTGAATATCTCAGTACCCAAGGCTCAAAGTATGCCCTCAAAAAAACAAGATTCGAAATGGTCATAGTAGATCTGGCCTTGAATAGGTGAAAGAAAAAGAAAGTCCTGCTAGGGGAGTTGTATAGCCAGACACGCAATTTGCTCCAACATTTATGCTGTCTATGTGTGCTTGTAAATGGGTTAAAAAATATAAGTAAAATAGCCTACTATTTGCCATTTGAGACACCAAAAGCTACATCATCTGAAGAGACTAAATTCTTGAATACTTTTCGAATTAATAGAAGTGTTGCATTTTTAAAATGAGTTCATACAAAAGTTGCAGGACCATTGAGTTGCCAAAAACTATTAGTTTCCAGTCTATTTGTTAAGGCAATGAATAACGTACATTCATAACGCTCAATCGAACATTAAACACCTTGGCATTGTTGTTCTGTGCGAGAACCTCACAAACACTTTTGTTTTTTGGTTTTTATTTTGCTCTGCTGCAACCAAAGCAAGACCATCTAACCAAGTGGTCCTAACTATTCCCAAAAATGGACAACAAATACAATTGAACTAGAAATACGAGCGTGCCGCGCCACAAAACAAAGGGGCAACTAATCTGCAAACTCTCTCTGTCTCTCCACATGTTGTTTTCTGGGCTATCTACGGTCAGAGCAGATTAATACTCAAATACTTTTGCATGTAATAAAAACAAGTGTAGTAAGAAATTAAATGAATTAAATTTTCAGTTTTGCAATTTTAAATCAAAAAATTTCCCAACGGGATGCGCAGCGACTATCAAAGATTACCACACCAGCAACTGCAGCAACAACAAAAGAAAACTAACATAAAACAACAGGATCTGCATTGGAATGCAAGACTGTCCGGCATGTTTGATGTACAAATCCTTCAACTGAAATAGATTTACGTCACTGCCAGCCAACAACAACAGCAACAACAGTGTTTTTTTTATTTGGGTATCTCTCTGCCCGTCACTTGGCTTTGGCAATTTATTTGCAAATATTTTCCAACATCAAAAATATGTATGTCTCATCAACCCCTCCTACTGCTCCTCCAGTTTCTATAACGCTTTCGTAGGCTCACGCAACCCCCGTTCTACCTTTACTTCTGCTGCAATTGTGCAGCATTTGATGATTTGTTTCTTATAGTTCACATAGGATATCATTAAAGTGTTTGATTGAGTTGGTATAAAACCAAATGAAGCAATTTGACTTTAAAAGACATAAGCCCTTCAATTTCATACTCTGTACCTTTCCAACATTGTATTTATAACACAAAGTTAAGGTCTGTAAACTTCCAATTACTTAACTCGTTTTTTTTCCACTGTGCTCTTTGTGTTCTTTTCGTTTACCAAATATCTCTGGCAGCACATTTCATTTACATCTAACATCTACAACTAAATTAAATATGCCACTTTAGCTTTAGTTAAACACTCCTTCCTCTCATTCTCACTTTAGTGCCCTTTCCTTCCCCTCACTTGACATATTCCATAGGCTTTCCATTGGCATACACATGCACAAATACAGATATCATGCCGAAAATTACGAAAAAATTGGTTCTATGATACTGATAATTAGACTCAAAAGTTGCAAGCATTCTGCAACATGTTCGCTTTTTAGTTTACAAAACAAACTTGTGATTGGATATGACCCAAATCTTGCAAAAACGTAGCAGAAAAATAAAACAAATCACAGATTTATTACATAAATCACAGAATAAATTTGTATTTTAAAAACTAGACTTAATTATATTATTTCCTAAGTTCCCGATAAGTATGCTACACGTTTTGAAACTGTAGTCCTGAAAGCTTGCACTGTGATGACTTGCAATTTATTTTGAGCATATTTATTCCACATATTATTTAATTATTTTTACTAAGAATTTCCTGGGATATCTGGAAAATCATACAAAAATTGTTACGCTGGAAAACAGAATTTAACTTCTCTAAAAGCGCATGCTTTCAATATTCAGAAAAAAAAACCATGTAGCTAGTGAATTACAAGGGGTACCCCAGGGCATTCTTAACACGAAGTGTCCAAATTCGAAAATTCCCAAAAAATTCAAGTTTTGAAACGCTCACGAAATGAAAATTTTTTTATTATTATATTTTAATCTAGTCTAAGGGCGAAAACAAAAAATCTAATTTCGGCAGCTGGTTGTGGTTGTGAAAATTATCAAAATTCTACCGTAAATTAGGTATATTTATAAAAAAAAACATATTCAACAGTTGTTATATCATATTTCCCAAGCAAATGAAAATTTCGGCCTCTTGCTCAGTGTGCAAAGAATTACATCGCGTTGCTGCCATTTAAATTTGAACAGCTGACAGCTTTTTTTTCTGGTCTCTAACTAACTGGCAAATCAGTGTCATGTTTTTTTGAATTTTTTTACTTGTGAAGACTCTGGCTTGTAGTTGACCCAGAATGTCAGCTAGGGCCAAATGCTTTTAATTAAAAAATATTTGCCAGTCAAAGTTTGCATAATTTTGAACCCTATTGTTTTACAAACTCACATGACCTAAAAAACAGGCTTGGATGCGGGAACAAGGAACAAGGGGGGGACATGTGACTACTCACAATTGAAATTAAAACTTTTCCAATAAGTGCCTGGGGCAATACCGTACGCCTAAGTTAGGTCATCCGCATTTGAATTGGTAATAGTTTTTTGTCATTAGTGGATGTGTTCTTATCAGATTTTTGTACGCGAAGAATACAAAATCTTTCTATCAAAATCCTGCAGTTCGGTGACTAATTAATTTTACACCATTCATTGTCCTTACGATTCCACGCGCATACCTCACAAATCAATCACAAAGTGAGGGGGTAAGGTAATGTAAGTAAGGCTTGGCCAGGCCAATTAGCAAAGCAAACACAATGCACATGCACTTTGCATAGCGCCAGGACAACAAACCGACCACCGATGTTGCCTGAGAGGAATGGTTAGTGGTGGCCAGTAAGCGCTTAAGACAGATGAATGAAGTGGCAAACATGGCGGACAGTTGAGTTCAGAGGCGTCGACTGGCCGACGACATTTACAAATCAGCGGTCATTATTTATGGCTAGAGTACGCAGGTCTAAGAGTAGGACTACGCCAATGTTGACGACCACTGGACGAGGCACTGACGAAAAATCAAAGTTTTAATTAATTTTTGTCGAACGCCAAAGATAATCTGATTGAAATTGTTGAAAGAGTACATGTGATTTCCATATTCGCGTTATAGCAATTGCTATATGTATAAAATAATTGCTTTGAAGTAGCAATTAAAGCCAAGCAAATTCTGTAGTGTATTGGAGTTCAAACAAAGGTGTCATCTTATGTGTCCTGGCGAGTCCAATTAAAAGATCTGTCCGCATATCCCGAGACTATAGTTACTGAAAAATGCGTGAGATCAAACAATACATAATAAATCTTTAAAGCATATAAATCAAAATAGTTCTAGATGATTTAGTGTAAAATAAAATAAAATAATAGTAAAATAATTTCTATTTGAGGCCACAAATCTCCGTTTTATCAGACTTTTAACACAAATACACTCAGATAAAAAACCAAGAACTTTGTACTTGAATTAAGTACAAACGATGTCAATAGTACGTTAAGAACGAAAATACTTGATTTAAGTACAAAATTCTTATATCAAGTAGGATATTTTCAATCCCGAAATACTTGATTTTAGACTGTTTTGGGATATATTAAGTATGTTTTGAATAATTAAAATATTTTTTTAGCTTAAAGTGATCTTAAGTCAAGCCCGATTATGTCTCAAAATAAGTACCAAACATTCGTTCTTAAAGTGCTGTAATTCCTAATGCCAGCCCAAAAACATTCTAGGAAGAGTATTTCAAACCAGTACAAAATGTTCTTGGTTTGAGCCCATACCAGAAGCTATTCCCACTTTTTTTTCTTGAACGAGCCTCTGTATTCTCTGTATTAAACTAAAGAAATATCCAAGACCCATAACCAAAGAGCATGTTAGAGGTACTGTAGCTCAGAAATTTACCATCACTCCATTACAAAAGTGCCATAACCAGTTGGGAATTTAAAGAACA
Organism: Lordiphosa andalusiaca; assembly: GCA_035044965.1. Taxonomy (NCBI): domain Eukaryota; kingdom Metazoa; phylum Arthropoda; class Insecta; order Diptera; family Drosophilidae; genus Lordiphosa; species Lordiphosa andalusiaca. The sequence goes on from JAWNNM010002834.1 coordinate 27,012, forward strand.
GACTCGGTTAAAAATAATTTAAATTTTCTGTTGCGCACTTTGTGGAGCTAGGATAATTTGGATCTATTTTGTACTCAATCTAACATATTTTGTACTGGAACTAAGAACTCGCTTTTCTAGAATCCTTCATCTTACTGTGAGTACAAAATGTTCTTGAGTCAATAAGATTTGTTCTCAATTGAATAATATTACCAGTCATATTTCAAGCTTAGAATGTTTCGTACTTAATTTAAGTACACCCAAGAACGAATCATACTTGAATCCGTTTGGTCTAGAACGTCGTTAGCCTTTTTTTTTTCTGAGTGTATGAAATAAGCGCCATATTATCCTCAGTCAAGCATTCTTGTTCGAGCTCTCCTACTCATAGAAAATCATTACAAAACGCAGACTTCACTAATAAACTCATAAAGCAGCAGCAGAAAATGCGCTTAATAAACGCCAAAGCCAAAAACATTTGCCCGGACTCGGTCCACATTGACAAATATCCAAAGAGGCAGCAAAAGCCCAAGCCCGGCCAAATAGATTGGCTGCATTTTGTGCAATCAGCAACAATTGTTGGGCAACTGCAACAGAAGCGGCTGCGGATTTTTTTGGCCAGCCGCCAGGCTAGAAAAAATATTCAAATTTATATATCAACCAAAACAGGGCAGATGCTGCTGCTGCCGCGAGTCAGTCAGCCGTTTTGCTATTTAGCATTCGCCTTCATCTTGTGCCAAAGCGGAAAGCCCGGCTGCCATTAAGCTGCCAATCGGCCATTTGTCAGCATTGAAGGGAAAAACCGAAGAGAATTTGGCCTTTGCCAAGTTGTTGCCAATGCCTTTGAATTGGGTAAAGTGATTTGCATTCAACAAGAGTGGGTATATGTGTGTATTTTAGTGGTTTTTCTTCTACCATAAGGGATGCGCTTAATTGTAGACTGGCTTTTACAACTGCATTTGGCTAATCAACACAGTTTTGTGCGGCGAACTGCGGCCATTATGGCTTTATTATCTGCGCCAATAATCAAGTGGAAATTCCATATGGACTTGCCTTTGTTTTCACTCTCTGATTCCGTGTGCGTGTGCAATTTGAATAAACTTTGCGTTTGTTCTCTAAACCATTTCATTATACCAACCAAAGTGGATTAAAGAAGGAACAATAAACTGGATGGGTTTGTGAGCAACCAAAATGTGCAACAATGATTTGGTGAGGCAGTGAAAAGGGCCAATTAATGAATCTGACAATTGGATGGATTCTTCTTTGTTTGCCATTGACGGAAATGCAATTATGCAGCTAGTAATTATTTTCCAAACTTGTTAAAAACAGTTTTCTAACACCCATTTGTATTATAAGCTTAAATAGGTGCTAGAGATTCAGCGTTTCTGTTCTTGGCTTAGGTAGCCAATCAATCAGTTGGTCAGAACAAACTTTATTACGGGGCCTCTCCTCCTTCGTCTGGCAAGTCTTTTCGGAAGACCTTTTAGTCGTTCTATTTAGCCAGCAACCTGTTGATTTATCATATCACCCATTTAAGGGATTCTTCTTTATTCTTCTTCAATTGTTGGAGGGCTCACATACCAACAGCTTTAAAAAAGAATAGCCTAGAATTAAGATTAAGCAGTTCCTAAAAAGTAAAATTGCTCTTAATTTAACAATTAAAAAAAAAAAATTAATCTTTTTAAATAAACGACCAAATTTTGACCCAAAAGACAATATTTCCATCAGTTTGTTTTGAGGAAATGGCATGCACCAGGACCAGGACCCGAACTTACATCCTTCGCGTTCATGGCCAACGTTCTAACGCCTGTCCATTCGGCTTGTTGATAACTCAACGCTTAAACTGACATTTCGATATTACGAACGTTAAGGAAAAGTGACCTTATTTTAAATTGACTATTTCCTCAAAAACAAACTGACTGAAAATTTTGCCAGCTAAAATGACTGGGTTTTTTTTTATAGATGAAGTGACGCGTATCGACAATGGCGGGCAACGCTAAGACGCTATATCATTAGTGTTCAAATATCTGAGAATCCGAGCTAGTATCTCAGTAACCTATGGTAAAGTTCAAAACAAAATATTTTAAGCTTTTTCAGATATAAGAATTGCAAGACATAATCTATTCTGTCTATTTATTCTGAAAAGTACAATCAGAACGGACAAAAAATACTGGAGTTACAAGCGAAACAATAAAGCTTGTAGAAGAAACCGCTAAAATTACAAAATAATGTGGCCTACTTTCAGGATGACCCTTTAACAGCTGTTGGAAAAACCGGCTACATTCAAATTCAAAAACAAAGAATGGAAAACAAATGAGCAGAGTGTTTTGTAGTCGGGGCGTTCCACTGCAGCGCCCTTATTTGGTTACTATACATTTAAGAATAAATTTCCTAACTTTGAGGCAATTAAGGTCATCAGAAGCCTATTAGTAAGGCCACGAAATTATTTATTCTCAGAGGTTTAAAGCTATTTACGTTTTTGGGTGTGTATTCAAACACCCCAGATTGCGATCACGTTGATGTTAAAAACTTTTGAAAACTTTAAAGTATTTATGCAAAAACCAATTGCAGCCAAGTGTTTTATTAAAAGCCCATTTCAACCAAGATTAATGAAAACTGCGCCAAATCATTAAACCAAAACTTAATAAACGAAAGTCAGAAAAAAGGTTCGGTCCAAGGAAATATTATGCAAGCAGTTAAAGTTAAATGTTGCAAAATTTAAATAAGTAAGTTTATGGCGGTGGCTGCTTAATGGCAGCTAAGGTCAGACCAGACAGTCACTCAATATAAATAGAGGCAAGCGGACTCAAGCATTAAAAAAATTGTCTGTGGCAACAAGAAAAGCAGAAAATCTAAACTTACTTCGTCTAAGCCGAATTTCGTATACCCTTGCAAGAAAAATCTTTCATAATCCAACTTAATGTTGATATTGAGAACAATTCACTCCCCGTGAATGCAACTCAACTTATCGAAATCAATCAAGCATGTTTGTGCATTTGTGCGTACGCCCTTATTGGTTATGCCTACAATTTGTAGCATAAAATCTGTTCTCCCGCGAGACGCTTGATATTTGAGTCAACTGAGATGGCGCCATTCAAGTAGCATTTAATCTTTTAAGAGGTTGGGAGTTCAAGACACAGACAAGATATAGGAAATATGTTAAAAACATTGAGGGCCGATATCTTATCTTAATGTGTTAGATGTGTTGCTTTGTTATTTGTAGGTTTATGTGACAGATGTAGTAGATTGGAAAACAGCCCTTAGTTATACACTCAGATAAAAATTAGCCACGTATTTTAGAAATTCGTCTTATTTTTGCCATGGTATTTAGAAAAATGTTGTTATAGACAGAAATAGTTTTCTGAAACTTAATAAAAAATAGAAGACAATATTTTTCTTAAATTGAGGGTGAATTAAACGGATTTCATAGAAGAATTTCTAGTTTTCAGTGCGAATTTACGCTTTTGTTATGAGTGTATCTTAATGTGTGTTTAAGATAAAGTCATCAAATTTCGACATATGTAACTTTGCAAATATTTTTGATGGCTTACAATTTTCCAGCCATCATTCCCATGTCAGCTAAAATATATAGTTATCAGATCCGATCTGTACAAAATTTCAGCTCGAAAGCTTAACAACTGAAAGACTAGTTGACAAAAAAGCAGACAGACGGACTGATAAACATCGATGAACTTTGCTCCTCGTCCTGATTAAGAAAATACAGACTTTAGAAGGTAAGAAAAAATATTAGCATGGGCTCCCAACATGTGGGAAAAATCTAAATACCCTTTGGAAGGGTACATAAATTGCCACAGATAGACAAATGAAAGAGGAAAAATGAAAACAGCAATGAGCAAGAAAAAATAGGGCAAATAAAAAGGGAAAGCCAAGGCAATTTTTCAGCTTAATTAAGTAACCGCAAAGTTTGTTTTATGTGCGGTGAGTGACAGACCAGAGCAAAAGCCAGAGAAAGAAGGCAGCTGCTCGCTCCTCTGGCTCATAAAAAAAAAACGAATAAGTTTTAAAACTTAGCTCCTTGACCATTAAACAACTCAAAAAAAAATTATTAAGCATACGCCAAGTGGACCACTGAGGCAAAGAAATTGAGTGAAATAAACTTTTGTGATTCGTATAGAAGTAGGATTAAGAGGGCTAACATGTACATTAACTCACTTGAAATGGAGCCATAATCAATATGACATGGGGAATAATTATATTTTGCATTTACTTCCTTTTTTTTAAATCTTAAATTTTATTGCTTTAATATATTATTGATATATTATTATATATTGCAGTCTTTTAAACGTTCAGGTCTTTTTTTTTAAATAATATGTTATGCTTATTTTTTTGAGAATTTTTTTATAATTCTTCTTTTTTTCTAATTCTTCTTGCCGCCGCTCTTCGTGGTCGTGTGTTTGTATGTCTGTGACTTTCTTTGTGTGAAGGAACCACAGAAACCAGCCTATCAACGTAATAAATCAATCAATATACGAGTGCAAATATATCTAGGATATACGACTGGCGTCTGCCTTTCTGTCTACCAAACTTAAAGTCACTATTTTAGTGTTTTCGTTTGGGTGACGTCACTCTACTTCTGCATGAGGGAAGGACCGTTCTCGACATGCCAATTTTTAGCCCTACGAATGAAAGAGAAATTAATGGGCTCATTCAGCAAATAAACTCGATTAACGTATACTGATTTACGATTTGAAAAGTGAAATTACCGATTGCTGGAATATATTCACACAAAGAGGGAAAAAATCGAGAACAGTGGACCCAATATGATCACATTCGCTGTCAAAAACTAATCATGAACTGATTTTCTTATTTCTAAAACAATTTCTCACTTCAAGAATTGGTTTTTGAGAACATTTTCCAATAAAATAAAATAAATTTTGGTCCTGAGTTTCCGATTCCAAGTCGAATTTCTTCACCACCTTTTAGAAATTTGCAGCAATCATGAATATTAAACGACAACGGATTGGTTTAGATCGGATGAACAACAGTCAAGTTCCGAGCGGCTTTTAGCAGCATCAATACTTATATATATATATATTTCGCTGATAAAGGATATAGGCTTTGTTGCAAGTTTTTCTAATGATTCTGCTGAATGAATTTATTAAAAATTGTTATGCTATTTCAGAATTTTCGGACTATAAATAAAAAGTATTTTTCTTTTGATTTCTTGAATACAAAATAAACTAATTAAATTCTACTCAATTTTATTTCCGACCTCATCTTCCACCTGTAACAAATGGCAACAAGCTTTATAAAATTTTATTTAATATTGATGTTTGTACTTTATCTTAGAGCTCAATATTAGTTCACTCAATCCACAAACCTATCTATCACTGTGCAATTAAGCTGCATCCATCAAACAATCCCTTCAAATCTCAACTTCAAGTGCACCTTAAAGTTCAACCAACATCTGTTTCGAACAACTCATCTTTTCCTATCTAATTCCCACATCATCAACAATTGACATCACATGAGGCTCATTTTTGGCATACCAACTTTAGGAAAAAGGGCTAAAACTTGAACCCAAGGCATACAAGTGGCAAATATTCTCAACAGTCTCATACAAAATTATGCCTGCTTTCCACCTACTATGCTCATCCCTTCAATATGTATCTTCTCCCTCAAAATACGGAAACTAAAACTCGATAACAAAACAAAATAAAAATACAAAAATAAAATGCACAAAAGATAAAGGAAAAACTGAAAGAGCAGAAATTCTGGCGCAAGGCCAAGTCGAAGTAAATAAATGCATGAAAATATCGAAGGCGAAAGCATAAAATATTCCAAAACGACCAAAGAGAGATAGAGAAAGAATGGAGCTCGCCAACTACAACAAAAACCAAAGAAATTGCTAAGTATTTTGTATTGTTTTCAATTGTTTGATGAACTACAACAAAAACCAAAGAAATTGCTAAGTATTTTGTATTGTTTTCAATTGTTTGATGGCAGCGGAGCAAAAATATGATATTGATGGAAATGCACAAGGCATGCAACATTTGTACACTGCAAAAAAGCTGAAAACCTTAATTTGATTTGAAATTCATTTTGTAATGAAATGATAATAAGATTGATGACTTTCTGAGTGTTTATATCTTTCCAACCGTCTAAAAAAAATCACAAAATAAGAGTTGATGAGTTCAGAGAAAGCTCAATTAAATTTCTGTGGGAATCTCTAGACGCAGCCAAGCAAATGTTGTACCAAACACTTTTAACAGCCCAAACACACACGCTTAAATAGAGCCATACACCGCAAGTAGTCGAGGACTCTTCGTCGGCTTTGATTTATTGTCCTTAGGATTCATCCGCTTGCCCCAATTGACACCCATCGCTTTGTGGCTCTCCAATCAGCGTTAGCTGGTTGAACTCTGCATAATTTAGAGCCACGAAAGATGAAGGCTTTTGCTGCATACTTGATTCTAATCATTCTTTCAGGCCTGATAATCAAGTGATGTGTGTCTCAGCTTAGCATCTTATTGCTCCTAAATGGTAGAACTATTATCAATTTCCAAGCTATGTACTTTCATCTGTCTAGTCCCACCTATGGTCCAAAAGCTGTTACCTGCAACTAAAGACAACCTATATACCGCAATCTATCACTTGGGGTTAATAAAACGCAGGGGGGAGAGTGTACGCCTCGCGGTGTCAACGACAATCAGGCAGGCTCAAAACTTTTGTCCCACATAAAAAAACTTTAGCTATTGTTTCAGGTTTTTACTGTCATAAAGCTGCATCGGGTGTTTACTAAGACAGCTAGTAAAAATAACGTTGCATACTGCGAGGCACCTGCGTAATTTATGCCCCGCGCACACACACGCACGCAGACACCGTAGCCTTGGGTTCAAAGTTCTAAATCCCAACGCATATAGGAAAACTAGTTGCCACACTACAAAAGTTGCTGCTATCAGCAATTTCGCCTTCCACACATATCCTAAGCGAACATAAATTTCACAAAACAAAAAGAAAGCAAAAGAACACCAAGTTAGTTTAATATGCATTTACTCATGCAGTTCTGACAAATCGTTTGCAAAAGGCTGAAAGTCTATAATTAAAATCTTCTAAATATCAAAATATAAAATAATTACACAAGGCTACAAAATTTGATCTTTTCTACTAAATTGAAGTATTTGTGGTGGTTCTTGATGGATTTCGTGTACTAAACGCGAATCTGTTTTCAGAAATGGTCCATGAAGCCAAGTCAAAATTGCAAAAGGTATATATTTATCAGCATGAACAGCCGAGTAGATATAGCCATGTCCGTCCGTCTGTCCCTATGAACGCATCGAACTCAGAGACTATAAGAGATAGAGCCACACATTTTTGCATGAGGACTGAAGGCAGAAGAGGGGAGGAGACTGCCATGCTGAGAAGCGTATAAACCCCTTATTTACTATTTTTATATGATATTTTCTTTTTGTTGGTTCACTACTAGTAATCATTATTTTAGTTATTAACTTTACCTTGCCTGGGACTCGAACTCGGGACCTCGGGGAAACTTCAACACGAAAGGCATCTTATCGCACTCGACTACCAAGCTCGCGAGTGGGGACAGTAAATAACGCAGTCATATGCTTAGCAATCAGCGGCCTCTTTTATATTTCGAAAACAGTGAATTCCAACTTGAGAAATACATGCGGTTTTTTTTTATATTTTTCTAATTTAAGGGAGGTTTTCTAGACTATTTTTCTATATTATAGGGCGATTTTCTCTGCAAACCAAATATCAGTTGCCCCTTTTATATTCCGAATGCACGTAATTCGTACTTAAGAATTACAAAGGGTGTCTTTTTAATATTTTTATATTTTTTAGGGCGGTTTTGTAGAATTTTTGTCTATATTTTAGTGCGAATTTCTAAATAGCTTGTCTAAATTTAAGAAATGTGCTTTCTAAAATTTAGGAAAACATTAAGAAAAACTATCCTAAATTTAAGAAAAACGAAATGGAATTTCTAAATTTAAGAAATTATTTTCTAAAAATTCTTTTTTAGGGTTGTTTTTTCTAAGTTTAAGAAAAAACTGTCTAAAAACAAGAAAGAAAAATTATTTACGGTGCATTTAGTTTAGTTTCTAGAAAACTAGAAAATTAATTCTTGGAGTGTAGCCAAAATTGAAAGCATACTTGATCTGCCTGCAGACAATAAGAAGCATATGTACCATACATGTCAAACCTCCATCTCCCACCATCTCTGAGATCTGTGCGTTCCTACGGACAGACAGACGGACAGTAGTATATCGACTCGGCTGTTGATGCTGATCAATTAATATATATGGATTTCCGGCCTCATAGGAAATGCTTCCTTTTGCCTGTTAGATACATTTACACGATTTTAGAATTTCCTTTTTACTCCACAAGTAAAGGGTATTAAAGGGTGTAATTGTCTGAATTTTTGTTTGACTACAATTTGCTCTCATCGCATGCAAGGACAAACGAGAATTTCCGCCTTTCAAAATATAAAAAGAGCAAATATAAACGGAAACTGCAAGCAAATAATTTAAATTAAAATGGCGTTTGCCAATGGACAAAAACAATATTGAACTAAATCAACAGCAAAAACAAATAGAAAAAAAATTGCCACCGGAATTAAATAAAATTTGTTATGTGTGAAAAATATAAATACAATTTATATAAGCATTTTGACAGAGCCATAAAAAATAGTTGGTGATTTATATTCAAAACCCGCACTCATGTTACTCTTTTTTGTAACTTGAATGTGATATTTTAGAAAATACTATTAATATACACTACTTGGTCCTGCCTACTCACTTTGAAATATTATATATTAAGTGAAACTACAAAAGATACCATAAAATACTAAAAATAAACTACGCAAGTAGTAAAATATACCAAAATTTGGTACAAATTTTAGAGGACATCTTACGAGCTGTGGTTCGAAACTCAACATTTTGGAATCTTAATAAATTATCATATGTATCATCAAAAATATTTTTTAAGGCAACACAATTCAAGCAACGGTATTATAACATTTTTATGCTTCTCAAATAAGATTGTATAAATTGTGAAAGAATTATGAAGAGATCTAGGTAGGCTTACACAGTCTTGCCATGCCAATTAAGTTATCTTTGTGCTGGTATTGTTAAAAATGGTTGTAATTCAGCCTTGGAAATCGTGTAAAAAGGTTTTTCATAAAAAACAAAATAACCAATGGAACCTAGGAATGCACGTCTGTTTTGAACCGATCCGTACCAAACCGTTCGGCTTATAGCTTATAAAGCGAACTTTTCCAAAATGATTTTCCGAACCAAACCCACACCATCCAAGAAAATCGATTCATTTTAGTTTTCTCATGAGCTTTAAGATTTAAAAATGTGTCCTTCAGTAAAAAATACTTGTCCATTTCTTAGTTTTATTAGAATTTTGTTAAAATTATGAAACTTTCTTTGCATGCCCCAACCCATAGACTTTTCTGTGGAAGGCACAAAGTGAAATAACAAAGCAAAACGTCCACAAACAAGCAAACACAAACCAAATATGCCTTTTGTTTGCAAAACCCATAAGCGCTTCAATTTTATTTGAAATATTCAATAAATTACTAAATAAAAGTTACGTTAAAAAATGCAGACTTGACAATGTGTTTGGCCTTTCCATTGTCTCTGTGGGCCAGTGTGTGGTAGCGGAAAACTGTGAATTTTCATGGCATTCTGCTGGCCATGTTATTGTTGTTTTTTTTTTGTTGTGTCAAACCGAAAAGTCGTAAAAAATAATGTTTAATAGAAGTGCAATGGTTTTTGGTTTAGCACAATTTAAAGCTAATACAAAACTTGAAGTTGATTTTCCACTGGAAGAAAATTGCTTAAGCAACAGTTGTTTACTCTTCACAATGAGGTGATAAATATGTCAGAAGCATCCTTTGTCAAGGGGGAACAGCCCGAGACACAGACAGCATTTCGACAATTTTATTACCGTGTCGGGCTTGCAGCGCTCTCCTTGTTGGACGGTCTTCTTCTACTGCTCGGTGGTGGTGTGTGCTGCGCTTCACATCAGTAAAAATGTCGCGAGTTTGCCAAAATGAAAAAAAAAAAAAACAAGGAAAAAACGGAAAGCTGACTTGACAGCTCTCTAATAAAATATATTTTTACATAAAATATGCTCTTTGTAGGCGACCACATTTCATGGATTTGCCAATGTTGAAAATTGCTTTTTACTTTGCCTCACACAACGCACACATAGCACATTATTCAGAATGTCTTTCATTCACCCCTTGTTTTTTTTTTTAGACTTATGCTTTTGGGCTGTGTGTGTGTAGTGTTCTCACTTTGACTTTTTATCTGTGGACTTTATGCTTAATTGCTTATTTCGAACTTGTTTCATTCTTTGCACTCGAGTGAGCACACTTTGAAATCGAACATAATGTCTTACCTTATGCTAACATAAAAGAGTTAGACCAAGCCCAGGCATATTTCGAGGTTGTCGCAACCGCAAAGAGCAATTCGTTGGTCATAAATTTGCAAAGCGGATTTAATTGCAAAGCCAAGCCGAAAATGGACCTAAGCCCACAGTGAGTGCAATTTCATGTCCTTGCCGTGTACTGAACAGCCAGAACAAAATACATATAAAACTCATTAGCCAATGCAATATGTATGCAGAGTGTGTTATAATCCCATTGTGAATCCCTTTGTGCGGCCGACTGTTGGTGTGTGTGAGAATGTTTTAAGCCGACATGAAAAGTGCTATTTGATTTCTTGCAGAAACTTTTAAAGAACTTTTATTTAAATTAAGAAGGGATGTGGGAGTGGTAGTGGGACTTCCAAGTTTATAGGTCAAGAAACGTGAAAACATCATTCTTGGGAAAAAAAAAATCCATTTCTTATGAAAAATATGTATTTCCTCTTTTTTACCTCTGGAAGTCGACGACCTCTCCTAACCTAGCTTAACTAATATTTGTTGGGAAACATTATTCGGATAATGTTAAATTTGATCCGGAAGTTAATATATATTTTATTTTAAGTTTTCGAAATTTATTGAAACCTGCCGCAAAAACAAAGCACAGCATTCTTTAAGTGACAGTGAATTTGTAGGCAAACATAAAAAAATACTAAATAGTCGACGTATACTTGGAAATACACGAATAATTAAGTCAGGCGCTATCCAAATTCATAGAAAAAACATCTGTTGTGCGCAGTATTAAACGGGCTATTATAATAAAACCTAAAAGAAAACCACTTACAATAAAATAGTAAAACAAGTTAAGGCCAAAATGGAAATTTTCCAGAAAAACAAACGGCTGGTATTGATACTTGTGCAGAGTATTTGTACCACAAGACTTTGTGCAAAGTTTGGTTGCGATAGCTTTCATACTGACTGAGGAAATCGCATAGAAACAGACGGACGGACAGACGGACATGGCTATATTGACTCAGCTTGTCGTCCTGATCCAGAATACAGATACTTTATGTGGTCATAAATGTTTCCTTTTTTGCGTTACAAACATTTGAACAATTTCAATATACACTCTGCAAGGGTATTAAATAAAACTATTCTATTCACCTCAATACTTTGAATTTCTTAGTTTGCTATGTTTTCCACTAAGTGTGGTCCGAATCGGACATCTATATAGTATAGCTGTCATATAAATGTAAGGTCTGAAAAGTAGTCTTAGTAAGAAAATGGTTTTTAATGGAAATGTTCTTTAAATTGGCATCTATTTATTTGATATGCTTTCACACAATTCTACATAGTTTTTGTCAAAATCGTAATAACTGCAGGTCGAATGATTCGTCGAAAAAAGTTCTATTAAAAGAAACTTCTTTGTTGTAAATGGAATTGACTCCAAATTTCTTAAATGTTCGTTTGTTAGACTTTTGCTTGATCTCACTTAGTTTGGTCAAAATCGAAAATCCATAGAGTACAGCTCCCATAGAAAAATAGTGTCCGAAAAGTAGTCTTATTTAGAAAAACGTAATGCATATGTCATAAAATATGCTCGATCATCAGTTCACTTACTTATTATCCCATTAGCATATATACTTCGACTTAAGCATAGATATACTTACGGCTCAACCATCCAGCCACACACATGTGTCTCACGCCATCTCCTCAGCCTTCTCAATTAATTAACTGACTCGCAAAAATAATAATTAATCTGTCAGTAGCAACAGAGTGAGGAACCAGCTACCTTCTGTCCAGAACTGGTTGTTTTTTTTTTGCCCAACTTCCGCTCTAAATGTTGAATTCCTCATGGTCAGGCTACGAGAGACACACAGACTGAAGAAGCCGCCGCCATCGTCCTTGCGCCACACTTAATTAAAATGGCATCCGGTCGAGGCGAGCGGAAAAAATTCCCCATCCTCGCAGCCCCCCTCCCAGCCACGGCTGGCAGATTGGTGTGAGTAAGCGAATTCATTTCCCGCTTTTGGACCGTTGATTGATATGCCAATGGAACGAGGCCCGCTCTGGACGAGGAAAAAATCTAGTTCGTTAGCCCATATGCAAAAGCTGGACATTACAATGCAAGGGCGTCGGCTGTCAGTCGCCTGCCTCTGCATCGGTACAAAATCAACAAAATGCAGGTGGAAGGGCCACATAAATTGCTAAATTGAAGCGGTTTGGGCCAAATGGAGATGAGCCTGAAATCCAGAACTCTTTTGACCACACAGAGGAAGAGATAGCGAAAGAGAGCAATCAGAAATGGTTGCTAAATTTCGAGGATTTTTTCTGCCGTTTGTGTATTGAAAAATTATCGGGAAAGCCCATAACAGGGGCAAACAAAAGCTGTTGAGGTGAAGAAAAACCGAGAATGTGAAACAAATTTAGAAAATCCAACGGAAAAAGTTTCTTTCCGACAAGATTTTTTGATTGCATTGTATACTGCAGAGCTAGACTATCGCACGAAGGGAGACTGGACTTAGTTAACATTTCCAATTTACTTACCCTAACACTTTGTATGATTAATGGAAACGTTGGAAGCTACAGAGTATGTTATAGTCGGGCTTAATCAAATTTCTTTCTTGTTTACAATTTTCATCCATTTATAGGTGGCTACGTAAGCAAATATATATTTGATATATTTGATATATTTAAGATGATCATTGAATCAGAAGTGGCGGAGTCATCTTAAAGTTGTATATCTGCTATATTATTTACTGCATTTAGACGCTTTTCGTTTGCATTTCTTTGCAGCGCACAAGTTTTCCCGGTCTAAGCATTGCCTGGCATGTATTCAAAGTTACTGTCCTCATTTTGACAGCACTTTGCTTCGTTGCAGATATTTTTCATTTCCAAAAAATTTCCATTATGATTTTCTTCGCTTTTTTTTTGCCTCCCACATACACGAATTTGAATACGACAAAGCAGCGTATGGAAGATTCAGATAAAGCCACAACTGGCAGTTGCCATGAAGGATATATATATTTTTATTTTTTGTGGCTCAACTTGACTTTTCATTTTTATGCTAAACTGTTTCCTTTTCTGCGGACGAGAAGCATTTCATTATGTACGTTGAAGCGGAAAGCGGGAAGTTATAGACCAAACAAATAAATAGGGTGAGAGATAAGGTGGTGTAGGATGTGAAGCAAGTGAAGTTTGGTTGAAAAGTGCTCGAAGCTGAAGGAAAACTCTTCCTCAAAGATGTTAATTAAAAATGAGCTATAACATTACACAATTGATTATGCTAAAGAGCGGGGACAACAAAAGGCTGACTTCTCTTAAGAAAATGTTCCAAAACAACAATGAGGAAAACTTCCTGTCACTCACACGCAAACTCAAGTGCCGAAAAGCTAAAAGTTGATGAAGAAAGTGCAAAGTAAGAAAAGAAAAGTAAACTCTAGCTGCTGCCTAAGAAAATGTAATAAATTTTCTATACAAAACGACCACAAATTTGGTAGACAAAGAAAATAAGAAAACAACAGAATGGTTTGGCACTCTACATTGTTTATTAAGAGGATGAAGAGGCATATTCAATTTCCTTTATTTCTAACCATTTTTGGTTTTTGATTATATTAAGCAAATTAAAATTTCGGTTATGAAATTTAGAAAAGACAGAGAACTACTTAGGTCTATTCTTTTGCATATGAGTCACTATGTTAACTTTTCTTAGGGTACAATTGGAGTTACTATAGAATATCCGGACTTAAAACTGGAATATTAATAAACAGTAGCTTAAGTTTTATTATTGGCAAGAATAATATTCCCAGTATTATAAGCTAAAATATGTATATCATGTGAACGCTAGTACAGAAGTCTTCTGTTATTTATATAATTTTCCAGATTTTCCAATTATATCCATTAGCTTTCCCATAGCCTGCGGTTAGAACTTCTTTATTATTGTACATGTTTTTTTTATTGGTAGACTGTTAAAATTGCCATTATATAATATTGATATTCAAATATTTTCTATTTCATGTTTCCCACAAAAAAAATGAGTTGACGCACAATATACAAGTGTTGCATATTGTTGTTGTTTTTGCTTGTGTAAACTAAATTTTAACCGGAATTGACAAATATAAATCATAACAACAAGAATCAAAAGGCCCTTTATTTATTGACTGAAAATGGTTGTAAAATCTGCAACATTTTGTTTTACACATGCAGACGATTATACTGGCCTTGTTTACTAATTCCCAAAATCATCAGGATTAAATGAAGATGAGACACACATTTTGTCGAAATCATTTATCAAAATTGCAAACTGCAAACAGCAATATTAACAAAACATCAAAGCAAAGCTAATTTCGCCTATGCCGAAGTTTAAATATACTAGAAATAGATAATTCCCTTGGCAGTTCCGAAAAGAAACCATCATCGAGAAATAAAGGATTTCGTATTTCCAGAAAGAATCGCCTACTTATCCCACACAAGAGAATTTTTATGTATTTTGATCAGAGACGTAATTGTCTTCAGGGAAAATCAATATCAGAACTTTCAGTAGAACACCCTTTATGATCCCCAGAAAAAATTGATTATATGTATTATAAAAAAAAATTTTTCCTGATCAGCTAGAACAATGTCCCAAAGAAGAAATTCTCTCTTTCACTATCTAAAAGTCACTGATGCATTACTTCGGCAAGCATTCGGTGTCAATTGCTGTGTATGACTAAGAAACAGTGTCCTGGAAGTATCGCTTTGTTATCCCTCAGAAGTATCGCTTTCTCAACCATTCTTAATCCCGAATGCGATATCATTAGAGTGAAGCAATATCTACTGAAAGAATCGCACTGTTATCGTGAGCGATAAAGAATGTTTGCTGGGAACTTCAAATGCAACCGAAAGAGAAAAATATAGCATACTTATGTGCGTTAGTTGAAGATGATTTAAGTTAGGGCTGCAAACCGCTTCGGAGTCGAGCCACTCCGGAGTCAGAGTCTCCGGGTTTCTTGACAAGTTGGAACCGAACCCGAGCCAGAGCAAAAAAAATGTTTCCCTGCAATTTTTTCTAGCTGCAATTCAAGTAAAATTACAGGTTTTTTAATTAGTTTTTTTTGGTTTAAGTGTTCCTTCTTATTTATGTATATTTTTGCATACATTTATCAAGACTCTAGAACTTACAAAGATAAGAAACGACCCACCAAGTGAATGTAAAATGCAAGTGACACCAAAATGCTAGAGCGATTACTAACTTTAAAAGAATTCTGTTTTAAAAGCTCTGCAGGTATAAAAGAGTTACACTTAAAGTCGTCACAGTGGGATTCATTTGAAAATTTCTGGAAGTTGTTGCAACCAATTTACAAAACAACTGTAAAATTACAAAAAGCCCAACTCCAAACCAGCAATTTCTACTCAACTTGGTACACTTGTTATGCTCTGAAGTCTTCTGCAAAATACTGTAAAATATTATGAAAAGTCTAAAGTATTTAAATTCTTGGATCCAATAAAAACATATGTTAGAATGGGGTCGGTTTTCCAAACACATTCTCGACTAAGCAATTAGCATTTCAAAATCTCATATATTAGCCCATTTTGCTTTTATAACTACAACCACAAAAGCCACTTGACAAGTTGACTTTACTTGCATTTCCTTTTCTTAGTTTGCCTGAAAAGTTTTTAGTTTAGTTTAAATATATTTTTCCAAGCAGCTTCTTGGTGGCACTTTGAGAAGGGTTAAACGTGGCGTATGCGTAACTAATTGCTTTGACCAGCAACTAACAGAAGCAGCTTTGTCATTATGGTAAGGGGTTTGGGCGCTGGTTAGAGAAACCGAGCACGCCATAGGGAGCCATTTAAACGATGCCAATTTGAAGCCGCTTAACAAGGCTAGGACGAGAGTGCGACTCGAAAGCGAACATGTTGCAAATTGTCGCACAAAATATGTGAATAAAAAATGCAACTAAAGCTTACGTAACAATATGGAAGGTGCACTTAAAGAAATTTAACATAAGGGTAGCTTTTTCTTTATGCAATATCATGCAAAGACTATAACAATTGTGCACAGATTTGAGCAGAAAAGTTTAATTTTCAAATACGCCAAGATGATAGTTCATTGTTTTGTGTTCTCTCTCAATAAACACAACTCTCTGGTGCAATTTTTGAATGAAATGGAATAGTTAATATAGCTCAGTAATTGTAATACCAAGTACGACTAGATTTACACGGCGAAGCAAACTTCATGAAGTTGTCTTAGTAGGCGGAACATTCAAGGCAAAGAGAAATCGCTTTATAAAGGAAAGGCTTAGAATCTAACCTGATTCTCTCACCTACTAAGAAAGCTCCATGAAGTTTACTTCATCGTGTAAGTCCAGTCTAACGTCTACAACTATGGAAAATGTAGCCATGTCTGGCATAATATTCATATTTGGAGACAGAATTCTTTGTGTTTTCCCTCAGTGTCTGCAGTTGAGTCACAATTAATTTCCAAGCATGTAACTAAAATTGTATTTTAATGGTCATTAGCAGCTTTACTCCTTGTCATTTTTGAGTGTGAAATGCTCTGATACTTTTTACTAAAAAAGACACGCACAAGTTAGAGCAATTGCTTCATTACCTTTGTCGTGTCTAGAATCTATGGACTAAAACAATTAGTGTGTTCTGCCATTCTGTTAAATATTTTGCACATACGACAGAAAGGGAAAGAGAGTGACTTTTAATTAATAAACTCATTAGGCAAGGTCTGGTCAATGTTTTACTCATTTTAATTACCGGCAGGCAGCTGCTGTTGAACCCCCAACCCACTCCATGGCCCATAATTTCCTGCCATTTCAACAATGTGCCGACAATTTTTATGTTTCTAGACTGCTCGTTGACGTAGCCGGTTGCCGCCTGTCGTTCAACTTTTGACGTGTTGCATGCTGTGTGGCGGCAGACAAAAGGCAACCAGAAATGGAGGCATGTTGAAGTGGGAAAGACCAGGCCTGGCAGCGGGCTAAACGTGAGCGTTTGCCTAAACATTGAATATAATTGTTGTAGTTGCTGTGGTTAGCTCAGCTCAGGCGAGGAAGTGTGAGATGTGAGAGGGGGACATGGCGTACGAGGATAAGCAGGTGCTGAGAGGGACTGAGAGGGGGGCGGGGCCAACTTTTGTTGTTTAGTGTGTTTAGAACCACATGTCATAGCTCGGTCGTGTTATATGTTTGCTATAATGGTATAGTCTGACATGTGTGTGATAATGTGTGTGGCTTGGTTAGTTCGTGTCTTGTGTGTGTATGTGTGTGTTTTTTCAGGGCAAACAGGGGCGTTGTTAATTTTTTTATAAGTGGGAAAGAATTTTTTTCGACTCCTTAAGTCTGTGACATACCTACGAAACCATAAGATATGTCAACCCGTTAATCAAAAAACACATAGCTCGGATTCTTAAAATCGAGCGACTGCCATTAATATTAGTAAATCGCACATGTCTTAGGAAAGAACATTTCTTAAAGAAATAGAATTTAGAAATTCTTTAGAAATTCACACTATAATATTACAAAAATTTATGTAGAAAAAATTTAGTATTAAATAAAAA
Source organism: Lordiphosa andalusiaca (assembly GCA_035044965.1). NCBI lineage: Eukaryota > Metazoa > Arthropoda > Insecta > Diptera > Drosophilidae > Lordiphosa > Lordiphosa andalusiaca. The sequence goes on from JAWNNM010002834.1 coordinate 44,893, forward strand.
CCCATCGCTTTTAATTCTGAAAAGAGACGACTGATTTTCGGATTGTTGAAAAATATAGAAAACCTCTTTTAGAAATCATCCGAAAAATTTTGAAAACGACAAAGCTAAGCTAACTTAGTTTTAATACCCCTGCAAGTGCTCGCTTTAATTTTTACAAAAATACACGTTTCCCATTTTCCGACCGATCGTTCGTATGGAAGCTATATGATATAGTCATCCGATTTGGAAAAAAATTTGTAAAATTATATGAAAGCATGTGAAACAATCAAAGTCAAAATTTCAGGATGCTACCTTTAAAAACAAAAAAGTTTTTCTAACTGAAACTTATTTTCAGACCTATCTTTTGTATGGCAGCTATACCATATAGTTGTCCGATTTTAATAAAGCTTGGTAGAATTATAAAAAAAACATAGTAATCCTACGATTACAAAGTTTGGAGACATTTCCATTGAAAAGAAAAATGTTTTTCTCACTAAAACTAGTTTTCCGACCGATGATTCCTATGGGAGCTATGGGATATAGTCATCCGATCCGGTCGGCTCCGACACATTAGTAGTGTGCAGCAAAAAGAAGACTCTGTGCAAAATTTCAGCTCGAAAGCTCGACAGACAGACGAACGGACACAGCTCAATCGACTCAGCTCGTCACCCTGATCAAGAATATATATATAGTTGATGGGGTCGGAAATGAGTATTTCAATGCGCTGCAAACTTCTGGGCAAAACTATAATACCCTTTGCAAGGGTATAAATATAAGAAGGCATCGCTTGTAATTCTCAAGCTCGAATTTGTTGGCAGCTGAGTCCTTAGCATTCGACTGCGTTCATAATAGTGACTCACGGCTTAGTAATCCAATGCGACACGATGCCTTTTGTGTTAAAGTTTGCCAGAGGAAACTTCACAAGTTTAATTTCCATACAAGAAAAAGTTAGAAAAGAAAGTAATGATAACATATTATATGGTGATTATTGATTATTCCTCTTCTCCTCTCATTCCCTTTCCTATATTATGGTTAGAAAATATATCTTCTCTTCTAAGAACCAGATAATGTGTTTCTACAACTATGAAAATACATGTAAGCTAATGAATAGTGAATATTTTCTTAGTTTTAGAAAGTCTCAGTTATATTATAAGAAATCATGTTTTTAAATTATATGGTAAGTCCCCCTAATTTCTAAATTTTATGGCAGTTTCGGCTGAGTTCATGTGTGCATCCAAATAAGGAAGCTCTATGTCTTTTCTCAAAGACAGTTTCACTGAATGAGAAAATTCTCTAAGCCTCAAAGAAATATCTTCTGTAGTTTCTTTCTCTATTCAAACGATTGCACTAATCGGTATATTGTATCTATTTCCTAAAAAATAATTAAACGACCCAAAAATCGATTAAAAATTTAGGACTTTTTGTATGTAATAAGGTCCGCAATCAGCCATGAGCTCCGATACTTAAGGACAAAGCATTCCTAAAGCTATATTCCTTAAACATTTGTGAATAAATCATAGTTGTTCTGGCTTTTGAAGAGCAGAATTTTTTTTGACATCGTCATCCCAACGCAGGCGACCATCGACCTCTCTTATGTCAGTGAGATAAATCACTATAAAGAACAAATCACAGAATATATTTCAGCTCAAGACTCAACAAACTTTACCTTTTTACAATTCATATTTGCATTTTAGGCTCACTGCTTTTTAAAATTTAGGAAGAACAATTGAACAAGTGTACAACTTATGCAATTTGAATATTTGCATTTTTATAAAATCGTTTATTTGAATTTATATACCCTTAGTCTAAATTTATACAGCATATTGTTATTACTTAAAACTAACTTATATTATTTCATAAGTATCTGTTGATATATATGTTTAGAGTTTAGGCAGTAGGGATATTTGTTCTATGACTGATTTATAGTAAATTTTCTAATGAGTGAGGGTTGTGTTTTGTGTCTTTGTATCAGTTAATTTAAATCTAAGTATTAACTTTTATCCTGAGATAGCAATTTGAATAGAAAATACATCAGCATTTAATGCTCCATTTTTGAAAAAGATAAAATAGTGGTTTTTGAAGAATACATTCCATAAACCTGTAGTAAAATTATGATTTATTTTAATATTTTCATACCATCCATAGCTTTCCATAGCTTTTATAGCCAATCTTCTTCGGAATCAGACGTTGAGTCATTAATACTTGAAATTTTTATAAGTCTCTTCCATCATTTAACTCATTTTGGGTGCTTAAGCATGTTTGCAATGTGTTTTTTGTAATCCTTGGGTTGGGTGAGAAATAAGCAAAGTTTGGTATCTCGGGCTGAACTGCATTTATATAACCTCAACCTTCCTTTGGTGAATAAAAATTGATAATATTATACTTTTGATAAGTTTTGAATCAAAATAAGCTAAAATTTGTCCTTAATAAATAATAAATGTCGTGGATTTTGTTTGTCATTTTTTGTTGTTTCTTTTTCCCCCTTTTACGGCTACCATGGCTCTTATCTTCACTCCTATACCAAAAATTACTGCAATAAATTACACGGATGTATGAAAATGGTCACAAAACTGCGACAAACAGGTTGATGCGCTCCACACGCAAAATTACACAAAAAATATGTGGGGTTGGCGCTGGAGGCAGGAGATTCACACACAAATGCTTTAATTGAGCAACAAAACGAACATGCACTGACATGAAAATGGTAAGGAGAATAGAACCAGAAATAGATATGATCTGAATTAGATGGAGGAAAAAGAAGAAGGCAGGTAGAATTTAATTGGTGTTGAAAATTAGAGAACAAAGAAAATGAAGTCAAGAGAACAAAAGATGAAAACTCTTACAAATGAAAGGTATTCAAATATGCATAAAATAAGAGACAACAACATTAATAAAATATATTATTTGTGAAAAGTTTTTGAAGCTGTGTCTTAAAATAGAAGATCTAAGGATAAATTCGACTGTGCTTAAGTTGAACTACCATTACGAGCGCTTGTTTCAATTGATCTTTCAGAGAGGATATACATATATGAGATTTATAAAGGATGAAGATGTCAAAACATGCCGAAATTCTTAATCAAAACATTTAAAACAAAACAAGTTTTCTCCCTTTTCTGACCGTTTCAAAATATGTTATATTACTTAATTCCAGAGCTTAAAAACTGCCAAAAATCGAAAAAAAATCGCAAAAAATCGGACTCATTAATCAATGATTAAACAACAAGCACAAAAAACTAACGGTTGTTCCGTTTGAGAACCAATTTCCAACCTTGCGGCTATAATCAATAATATATTTACTTTGTTTTTCAAAATACATTTTTTTTAAGTTGTTTACAATTTCTGGGTATTTTTATACTCTGTACCGTAGGTACATAGAGTATTATAAGTTTGTGCAAAAGTATGTAACATCCAGAAGGAAGCATCTCCGACCCCATAAAGTATATATATTCTTGATCAGCATCAACAGCCGAGTCGATATAGCCATGTCCGTCTGTCCGTCTGTCTGTCCGTATGAACGCACAGATCTCAGAGATGGTAAGAGATAGAGGCTTGACATGTATGGGACATATGCTTCTTATGTCTGCAGGCAGATCAAGTTTATTTTCAATTTTGGCCACGCCCCCTGCCGCCCCCGCAATTTAGAAAAAACGTCATATCTCCTACAGTTTTAAAGATAGGTGGGTTGTTCCTTCTAGATATATTTAGTAATATGGATAACTTATCGACTAGCCAAAGGAATGGTGAAGATTGGATGAACGGTTTTCGAGTTATGATCAAAAGACTGCTGCAGCAGCTCAGAAGCAGCGCTGCTTTCAGCTACTACTGCAGCATCAAAATTTATGCTGAGCGTATAATTTCGTTGGTACAGAGTATGCTATAGTCGGGCTTGACCGACTTTCTTTCTTGTTATAAACTGTTTGAATGATTTTCTGCAATCACAATGCATAATGGGACACCTCAACCGCTTTTAAAATTATTTTAAATCGACAACTTATGGTACACAATATTCTTTTATACGTTGTTAAGATCTGAAACCATCCGCCGAATCTCCAAAACTTTTCACTTTCTACAATTTACCCATTAAAAACCAAAAGAAAATTGGTCTGCCCAAACCAAATATAGTGATGACATTTTAACAACCATACTAACCTTTTAAAGAAAACGTAAATAAATCAGCTGCACTTCAGCATTCTTTTTGCCTCCGATAATGTACTAAACCACTCAACAAACAAATGAAAACTTTCAGGGAGGGGCAAAGTTCATGCATTTTGCAAACAGCACAACAACAAAACAGCATCTACAAGTGAAAAGCCAAGCGGCAACTGTGAAATTTAATTAGCTTTAGTTTTCTTTTGCTTCTTCGTTTTTAAAAAAATTACAATATCAAAGAACAAAAAATGTTTTATGTATTTATATTTTATTGGTGCAAATAAGTTTTTTTTAGGTAGTTGTTGGCAGTATGGTTGGGGCCGGGGGTCCACTTTCTGTCAAAGGCATTGAGATTCAGCGCATGCATAAAAAATTACATCGAAGAGTGAGCTGAGGCTTTCTTTAGGTATGTCAGAAGGGTGGAGCCCAAACAGCAAATTAAAATCGCTCCTCTTGTGGTTAGCCAGAAAAGTTTCTTCGAGTGCACTCCAAACATTGAGTGAGCGGTTAGAGGGGAGAGCAAAGCTTTGATGAGACGCAATTAAAATTGGCGGCTTGGCCTTACCAAAGGAAATCATTACGCAAAGTGATGCGAATTGGGACAGAGCGAAATAGAGATATTAGCTGTCATTCAATTTCCTTTGATGGTTACAGCAGCCACAGAGACTCAAATTCACAAAATAGTTTTAGAAAAATGTATAATTATGCAAATGTAGGAAAATCAAATAAATGAACACAAATTGTTAGTGTATTGGCTACTAATTGAACAATTATTACAAAAAAAAAGAGAAAAAACAGAAAAATGTGAAGCTTTTTTTTGCTTAGTTGGAAGCGGAAACTCATTTGTGCATTTGTTCGAATTCTAAAGGTAGCATGAATATAAAATGATTCCTTTAAATGGACCTTTCGAAATGCTTTTATCGATTGCTATACCAATATCCAACCAATATTGTAATGGCTAATATCAAAGTGCAACAAAATTACCGCTTTTGTGAGGTCCAGAATTCTCGATAAGAAATTATGGTAGAGTTTTTCTAACAGATTCGAAAATCCAAAAGTACAGACCAAATTTTGCATATTTTCAAATATGATTTTAATGCAGGGCAATTGTGCATTTAATACATTTTTCAGAGCATTTAGTACTTAACTGACTTTCCAACTTATTTAATTATTGGAATTGAAGGCAGAGATGTTTTTTTTGTAATTTATTGACGTAAAGAGTCAGAAAAACATACTTTGTTGTGCACATTTACTTGCAAAATTAGCCGTGTAATAATATCACTCAGTAAATACTAGATACAAACAATTTCGTTAAAATTCTTGTTAACTTACTATTAAATAACCTTGCGAGACTAATAATAGCTCACTCACCGTCCTCATTTAAACTCTCCTCTTGTCGGATAATGCTCTAAACCATAGATCATTTTGTCGTTGTTCATAAACAGAATATAGTTTGAAAATCAAGTCATTTTTGATGAAATTTTTTGGATTGATTGGAGTGAAGGGGAAACTTGCACCAACCCGATTTTTGGATAAAATCAAGAACGAACTCCGAGCTGAAATATATGTACATGTCGGGATTTTTTGATTTGATCGTACTAAGAGATCAAGTCTATTTCGGATAACAAGATAATCCCGTGTGTGATTGAATTAAGCCTGTATCGAATTATATCCGGGATCAAATAGTCCAAAATCAACTTAAACATACACGTACTTAGATAGGGAAATTCCAGTATTTACCTACATCTGTCTTTGTATGGAATTGACTTAGTCTTAGAAGGATTCAGCTTTGATTACATAAAGTACATAAATATATTTTTGATCAGCAAAACGAGCACATAGAGAACTTTTCATCGCACTCTGCTAATATGTTATATGTAAATAAAACAATCTGGAAAGCCTTAAAAGTTTAAATTGAGTTGAATATGTTGTAAATCGAGATTGTAATTTGCCGGTACTACACTAAGAAAAATATATTAAATGAATCTATCCGCTTCCTTTTTTGTGAAATCACAATCAAGCATCAACATGGACATGGAAAGCGAAAATGAGGGGCGATCTGTACTTTAGACGTTTTAACAAGAACCTGAGGGCAAGGGAAAATCCAGTTATAAACAAGAAAGAAAGTCGGTCAAGCCCGACTATAACATACTCTGTACCAAGAAAATTTGTCTTTTGATCATAACTCGAAAACCGTTCATCCGATCTTCTTCATTCCTTTGGCGGATCGATAAGTTATCCTAATAACTAAATATGTCCAGAAGGAACAAGCCATCTATCTTCAAAACAGTGGGAGATATGACGTTTTTTCTAAATTGCTGGGGCGGGAGGGGTCGTGGCCAAAATTGAAAATAAACTTGATCTGCCTGCAGACATATGAAGCATATGTCCCATACATGTCAAACCTCTATCTCTTACCATCTCTGAGATCTGTGCATTCATACGGACAGACAGACGGACATGACTCGGCTGTTGATGCTGATCAAGAATATATATACTTTATGGGGTCGGAGATGCTTCCCTCTGCCTGTTACATACTTTTGCACAAACTTATAATACTCTGTGTACCTACGCTACAGAGTATAAAAATAAAAGCTGAGAGCATTTTCCTTTGGCCATTGTATTGTTGTGTGAGGTTTAAACACATAATAACTTAATGAATAACTTATTAAGAAGCAGAACAGAAGGAATCTCTCAATTATTTAACTAGACGTGTATGGCATATTAAATAATATGTGGTCATGTGCAAAATATTTAGTTAATGGATTGCAAGTGCTGCCAGATGGCGGCGCCGGTTTGACCTGCCAAGGCGCACATTGCCTAATGGCGATAGTTGCTGTTTAAGTGTAATTGCCGTGTCCCACGTGTTTGAAATGTAAAAAAATGTCTATGATTTGTCCTAGCCAGCAGTCAGAAAAGAGATTCAGCCTGCAACTCTCTGTGCTTTTAAAATTATTACTATATTTGTGAAAATGCAGGCTTACACACCTTCTGTCCCATGTGCCAGTCCCGGAAGGGAGGTCCGACCCCTTTAAAGCTTGAAGTATGCCCACCATGTTATGTATAGTTTGATACTCACTGGCAGTGTGCTCGTTGTGAAAGGCCAACATATTTGCTGTATTTGTTTGCTTGAGGGCTTTTCAACGGGTATTGTGTTCGCCCAAATATTGTATTGTATTTGTTTCTGTTTTTAAATGTTCCTTTTATGAAACTGTGGCGAGTGTTGGGAGCAGACAAAAATAGTCAACTCGTATTTAAAGTCAAATCAATTTGTCGTTGCCAGTGCCTGGAAAAAAGGAGAAAGAAAATATAAAAGCAACCGGTTATTTTCATATATAGCGTCAAGGACAATGGAAGTTGTTGGATATATTTTTAAAGCGAGTTTCAAAGGCTAGAATCTTTTCAATTAAAATTGAAATGCCTCAAAATTAACTTAAAATAATTACCTAAAAAATACTAAAAATAAGCTCTGAACCTTTTGCTAAACTTTATTTAAGACGCAATGAGATGCATAAAAAAAAAGTTTTTTTATTTTTGCATTTCAACCAAAATTGTGTGAGTTTTTATACAAAACCCCTATTAAAATTTAAAAAAAAGATCCCACTGATTTTTGAAATAGAAACATTTAAACAATTTAATTGTTAAGCTGCAGTGGAGTGCGAAGTCTGTAACTAAGATTCTAAGAGCCGATTGGTTAACTATTTATTCTAACTGGTTCGTGGTTCTTACTGACCTCACTTAATGGCATCTCTGTTCTTCCCCAGTCAGCGTTAAGATAAATGACCCATAACGATATCCCAACCAAAAATAAATTGAAAATATAAAATAATTAACAGCACCAAACAAATTTACACATTTTCCATTACTTGAGAAAATACCCTTAAACTGCATATTAATAACTCTGTACAATTTTGGTAGCAAAATTGCATTCTGCATGGCACTTGTGCAATGACTTTTCCCAAATCCTTATCCCAGGCAGCCAGCAGTCGGCTTAACGAAGCGGACCACTCCCCCAAGCGGAAGCACATGCTGCGGAAGTGAATTTCTTCGTTTCCGATTTCCACTCCGTGGAATGGCCAAGAAACAGCCAAAAGCACACATAGTTAAGCGGAGGCGACTGACAATCAAAACTAAATGTCTAAAATATAATATGACTGAAGTAAAAGAAGACAGTAAGAGGGACGGATACATAAAAACACGCTTGACAGGCCAAAAATGACAAAATCGAATTGGCAAAACAATTCAGTCAGTCAGCCAGTCATTCGAGTTAGAAGAAGTCAGTTAAGGGCTAGTGAGAATTTGGAATCGCATAGATTTCTTAACAACAGTTTCACCCAATATCGATAAATTCAACGAATTACTTTGTTTGTTATGTCCTTATTAATGCTACTGAATGTTGCTGGCAATTTTCTTGCTTAAAAGTTGCACAAAATTTGCTTGAGATGTATAAAACACCAAAGCGGGGGACACTTATTTACGTGCAAGGCATACCAAAGGAAAGAGAACTTCAAAGAAGTCACCTGTATTGATAAGAAAGTTGCCACTTGCATAAGAAGGTAGCTCCTCCATAAGTTGGCCCTGTGACAACAATATCATGCTTTTTGTTTACCAACCAAGTCACAAAAAATAGAATCGCACTTGATGTTTAATCATAGCAAGAACTACTATTTACACGTTGATCTTGTCAACCTGAATCGTTGAATAAATTAGTCCTTTCCTAAACTCTCTAAACTAATTTATTCATTGTCCTGCCTGTTCGAACTACATTTCCATTGCTTGCTCGTGAAAATTTCGTTCATTATGTCAACAAAACAAAAGTTGAAGCCCGCTGTTAATCTATCGATAACAATATCGATAATTCCATCGGAACTGCACTACCGGTTAACTTTGAGCGGAGCTTGAGCTGCGGTTAAGTTTATTGCTTCGTTTACCTAAGTCTATTACCTGGCGAGCCTAGTTCCAAAGTGAACCTCCTTTGTTTAGAAAAGGTTTAATTTGTCAAATTTGTTTCGTAAGTTTTTTATTTATTTGTTGTAACATGAAAAAAATGGTCAAGCACTGGATGAAGCTCTTTTACACTCAAAATCCGAATAAGTTCATAAGGGACTAAGTCAATCCCAAACTGGATCTTCTAGGGAGCTGTATTTTGGACTTAAATTACAAAGTATTTAGTTTCATCCTTATTTACTATTATTTATTGGCTTTTACAGTACGGTAGAGAACAGTTCTCTCCTCCTTTTTATACTCTGTACCGTAGGTACATAGAGTATTATAAGTTTGTGCAAAAGTATGTAACATCCAGAAGGAAGCATCTCTGACCCCATAAAGCATATATATTCTTGATCAGCATCAACAGCCGAGTCGATATAGCCATGTCCGTCTGTCCGTCTGTCTGTCCGTATGAACGCACAGATCTCAGAGATGGTAAGAGATAGAGGTTTGACATGTATGGGACATATGCTTCTTATGTCTGCAGGCAGATCAAGTTTATTTTCAATTTTGGGCACGCCCCCTCCCGCCCCCGCAATTTAGTAAAAACGCCATATCTCCCACAGTTTTGAAGATAGATAGCTTGTTCCTTCTGGACATATTTAGTTTTTAGGATAACTTATCGATCCGCCAAAGGAATGAAGAAGATCGGATGAACGGTTTTCGAAAATTTTCTTGGTACAGAGTATGTTATAGTCGGGCTTGACCGACTTTCTTTCTTGTTTTTGTTAAATTTTGAAGCTGATCCAGACATTCTCTTTTTAAAAAAAGGTTTGACTAATACATCATTTTTCTCAGAGACAGGCCAATTCATCAATATCTCAAACAATTAAGCCTCTGTTTCTGTTCTCCTTGACTTGACTGACCCTTTCAAATATCTACTAAAACAAAATCTTCTTCAAATAAGTCTTAAGAATACTTGCCGTTTGTAACCAACTCATTCAGTGAAGCCGAATAAGTCTAGGAATCCGTTTGGACTATGCTGAATGTGTGTTTGTTTGGGAAGAAGCCCACTGACTGTGCGACTTGTGTTGCACTTCCGCTTCGGTAGCGGAAGCCAATGAACCTAGGAATTTTGCCAGAGCAAGGGTGCTGCAAAATGTCTCCAAGACATTTCCCAAGCGAAATTTAAAATTAATACCAGAAGGCACAACAGCAAGCTTTTGGCATTTATGTGACTTTAATTTATATAACATTCGGGGGTCAAATGGTTAGGTGGGACAAAATATGCCATAAATTGCATAGCTACCTTAAAGGCCGCACTAGAGATCCGAGTAAAGGTCCATGCCAAAGCACACACAATTTAAGGACGAAAATTAAATTTGAAACGCTTTCGCTTTTCAATTTTAATGAGGATTTTTTTTTGTGATTGCTTTCTGTAAATGCTTGAGTGCAATTTGCAGCAATCTGTCCCTCGTTCTTGTCATCATTTAACGTCAATTGAATGAATGTAGTTTAGTTTATGTCTCATCTCCTCTATCGGCAGCGAAACATCTCTCTGTACTTTGCGCCTTTTGACTATATAAACAAATTGATAGGCTGAACTGAACAAAATTTTTAGAGAGCTGACTTTGAAAGTTGATTGAATGATTTGATTCGAGGCGCAAAATAAATCAAGAAATGAAATCTGCAAGATTTTCTTTAGACGTTTATGATTTTATTCTTAGTGCTTAAAGTACAGGACTTAGCTGAAACACTTATCACTATGACATTACCGAGATAAAAAGTCGATGGGATTACTAACGTATACTTAATATTTAGCACTTTAAAAATTTATATAGATCTTTAACATAAAACATCAGAGAAAGGAAAGTAAACTGAGGTCCATTTTCTAATCTACTACATTGAGCTACTGTCCCATAAAAACACACATAACAGAGCAACATTTAAGCTTATATGACACAAAACAGCTATTTAGAAGAAAAGAAACTGGTCCTAAAACTAGGGTGATTGTTGTAGGTAGAATTTAATAGATTTTTGTTTGGTATTAGAACTTCGATGTGTTCAATTTTTGTCAAAAGTTGAGCGGATTCAATTTCAAATTCCGTGAAATTGGCAATTATTCTTTATCAATTATGTTACCAAACGGCTCTAACGGGAAGTTACATTCATTACATTTCTATTTATTTGTTTGCCTAAATTAGTAACAAAAGATAACAATTATCTAAGTATCATCAAAGTGAATCATAGCTGAATCAGCACTGAAATGGAAGGGCTGGTACTGAATTCATGGCATCCATTATATAAGTTTTAGCCATGAATTTAACAAGGTCATGTCCTACTACGTCATGACCTCTGCTGATTTTAGGCACGATTTCAGGGCTGAACTCATGGGCGAGTTTCATGGGAAGAACTGAAACATGGCTGAATTCAGGCATGAAATTCAGCTATTCCCACTGCCCAGGTCTGAATCAGCCATGAAAATTCAGTACTGAGTCGTAGAATTGCAGGGCTGCAATATTTACCTAATGAATGTGCCCGGCTGTGTAAGTTTGTATTAAAGAAAAAATGAGTTCATTAGAAGTTCCGTTCCTGGATCAAACCCACAACCTCTTACACATCAGACCCAGCTATAAATTTCCAATACTCACACAAACAAACAGAAGTCATTTTGGTTTGCAACCTTTTAAGGAGTTGTCTGCAAAATGGAAAACATGCAAATTGCCAACATGAAACTTCCATTATGTTTGCACAGTGAAAAGTTAGGGCAGAAGGAGTGAGGCAGCCGCAGCATCATTGAGGCTAGACAACAAAACCCAAACAATGCATTATCTCTATCTCTGTACGCCTGGGTTAAAGAGTTACTGCAATGAAATCTTCATGTAATATAAGTCAATCGCAGTTGGCCAATAACAATAGCAACAACAACAACCACCACCACCACAAGAACCAAAACACGAAAAGCGCATTGTCGACACCAGTTCACACTGGTTATTTGGTCTAGGGTAGCTTTCAGAGCATCATCGCCTTACCCATCATCAACATTAGGGATTTTAGAAGCCTTTTACTGCTCTCGGTAAATGTAACACACACAAACAACACACACACACACTAGCTTGGTTTATAAAAATCCATGAGTTTAAATTAGAGGTTGAGCGAAAGCAAACTTTCAAATACAAAACTAAAACTGATGACAAGCAAATTTCTGCTTTTTAAGTAAAAAAAATAGAGCAAAGTTAATTTCGGCTCAGCCGAAGTTTGTATACCCTTGCAGCACGTTTTCTAACTAATTTGAAGAATATATCCACTGAAAACAAACAAGTTTTTCCCAACAAGATTACTTTTCTGACTCTACTTTTGTATGACAGCTTTACTATATAGATGTCCGATTTGGACCAAGTTTTGCAGAATTAAAAACTAGTAAAAACGGAATTTGGAGAGAAGTGCATAAAAAAAAAAAAGTTTTTCTCACTAGAACTAGTTTTTCGACCGATCGTTCCTATGGCAGCTATCTGTTATAGTCATCCGATCCAACCGGTTCCGACAAATGTGCAGCGTATTTGGACCAGAAGACTTCGTGCTAAGTTTGGTGGCGAAAGCTTTAAAACTGACGGAGGAGATAGCATAGAAACAGACGGACGACTCAGCTCGTCATGCTGATCAAGAATAAATATAGTTTTTGTGGTTGGAAATGCTTTCTTCAATGCGTTACAAACAGTTGGACAATTTGAATATACCCTCTGCAAGATTATAATAATAAATATAATACAAGGATAAAATTTAAACGAGAGCGTAAGTTAAAGTCGGCCCTGCCCGACTTCGAAATACCCGTTACTCAAGGCAATTAGTGTTTAATAACCTCATGCGGCTCAGATAAGTATGCAACGATTTTTTGACTCTGCCTTTTATTGTCTGATCTTTACAAAAATGAGTGAGATTGTACATATTGGCCATATGCACTATGCTGCAAAATCTGAGCTCGAAAGCTTACAAATTCTGGGAGATATTCAACATTTTTTATAGCGTGGGCGGGAGGGGGCGGTGCCAAAATTTGAAACAAACTTAATCTGCCTGCAGACAGTCTCTTCTAGTCTCTGAGATCTAGGTGTCCATACAGACGGACGGACAGACGGACATTGGTATATCGACTTGGCTGTTGATGCTGTTCACGAATATATATACTTTATGATATCGGAGATATCATACATACATTTGCACGACTTTAGTACACCCTTTTTACTCTACGAGTAACGGGTACAAAAAGGATATATAGGACAAAAATCACTCAAAATACATAATTTGATGGTTTTTTTGTTTTGTCTCTAAATTTTAAGTTGTAATTTGAATCGGCAATTGATGCTAATATAAGCAAGGAAAAGTAAGCAGTTACTTTTCAGCAAATTCTTAGAAAACATTACAAATGTTTAAGTAAGTCATTGCGATTGCCAAAGGTTGTGTTCTTTATTATGCCAAGTTGAATCCCATTTATGCAGTTAAATAATATGTGCTCTCCGTTTTCGCCAAAGCTTCCATGCTACACAAACAAATAACATAATGAAATAAATTTAATTACTTAACCCCAGCCCTCTCAGTGGAGGTGGCACAACCTGGTGGGAGTCCTTCGGTATGGCCATTGCTACTCAACTTTCATTTTGTTTCCCCCCGTTTTTTAGTGAGCTTGTACCTACCTATATATATGTTGGGTAAATATACAAATACAAACACGATGCTGCACCCATACAGGAGCATTATAACTGGCAGCTATATGGGCCATATTTATGTGAATGTACCTTCTTAGCCTTTAGTTTCAAGTGCACAGCAGTCGGAACTCTCCTCCTCTGCCTGGCATAAGACCACATGCTGCAGGTGCTCAAGCGAAGCCGCACACACACACACACACACACACCCTCTCACACTGGCACATAAGTTCATTTAGTTTTGGTCGTTGCGCCTGTGAGTGCACTTTAGGCTACCTCGTCCTGGCTAGGCAACTGCCGAGTCCACCAAACGACCGTCCGTAAACTGAACTGAACTGAATGACTGACTTGGCTTGTCGTCGAGCATCGCATCAAGCATTTGCATTTGGAGTAATTATGAAAATTTTATATAATGAGCGCCTCACAGTCCCTGCCTCAGATTTGTTTTTCAAATGTTTTGTGTAGTGTCCCTGCCTTGCCCAGACTTTGGCTGCCCGGGAATTGCCTTGATTATACTCGGTTGCTGTTGTTTTGAGTAAGTAAGTCGGCATTATGAATATAAATTTTAATTAAATTCGTTTTTATTTACAAAAACATAAGAAGGTCGGTGTGTGTTTGCTGAAGCAATGATTTTAATTAGAAAGCGGAAGGCATTTAGTTGAGAATCTCATCTTCTAAAAGTAAAAGCCGACTGCAATTAGTTGAAGTAGTCGCCTAGGTGGGTCAATTATGACATAGGAAGTTAGTTGAATGGGAAAGCAAGGAGGGACCTATACTAGGATAGAGGGTTTTTGGGGGGAAAATGTTTTATCCTATCATATTTTCACTTTTTAAATCACATTTATACAGTCGAACTTCTCAAGGGGACATAATAATCTTCGTCATATAGCAAATTCGTGGTATAGTATTGTTTTAATTTTGAATTGTTGTAATTGCTGTATTCAGGAAATTAATTCGCCATAAAAAACACTTCGTTGTACAGAATTTCGTTATAAAGAAGTTCAACTATAGTTCTTATTTTACATACAGCTGAACCCGAACCTAAAATTTCTATTCGGCTTAGGGAAAAGTAGTATACATAAAAACTTTGGACCTACTGCCTGGCGACTTCTTCTGCTATTTGATCGGTTTTGAGAAACTGAAGCCTTCAATCGGCAGGAAAGGTTTAAAAAATATATTTTAAAATCGTAAGAAAAATCTTTATTTTATGATCGATGTGTTTGGGTGTCAAAACGCAAGCTAACTTGATATGAATGCAAGTTTTCCAGGGCTCTACATAAAGGTTCATCAAGGGAATAGTTGGTTCGGGAAATATGGTGGGAAAAGTATTGCAAAGCTCCCAGCCTCCTACTTGGTACGGCAAAGCTGATCTTCCCTAACAAGAAAGAACAATCCATGCAACCTGCAACAAGGCCATTTAAGAACATTAGAGAAGCAATCATTTTAAAAGGCGAGTAGCATTTTTTGGTTTTCCGCTTTAACTTTCAAAGCTTTTTGATGTTGTTTTTACCATCAGTCACTACTCAAAATGTCACCGATGCAGGTTCATTCAAATTGCATGCAACTTTTCATTGACTACCAGCCTGTAAAACTTTTAGATGGCAGGAAAGCAGCATTCAACACAAAGATTCACGAATGCAAAAAATCACGATTGAACGTAAAATAATGCCTGATATTTTTGTGCTGTTTTAATAACCAAGAAAATGTGACAACCCCAAATTTATAACTCATGTGAACGGAAACATGACTACATATTAATTTTAAAAATTTAAACAGACACTTTCATCTGGCCAGCCGATACTGTGAGTGTCACAAAAATATTTTATTGAACAAGTTGAAGCTCAATTTTATGGATTAAACATTAAATATCCACCAAAGCTTAACACAGCACAAAGAAAAGAAAAAGATAACTTTATTTAATTTCAGTTTTTATGAGGTATCTTCTACTTTTTTGCAACAAACAGTTGTTTGGTATTGCCTTTCGATTGTTCATTTCGAATTGGGACAGTTTTCAATCATTTGAAATTGTTGTAAGCTTAAAGGCGAGCCATTTTTGCTCGATTTGGTAGTGCAAAAGTGTGGCATGCGCGAAGAAAATTTGCACAGCAATTGAAGTGTGTGTTGAACGAGTGTTAGGTGAACAGTAGCTGGGCAAATAAATATTCGTTTTAGGAATTGGAAGAAAATATACAAAATAGACAAATAATTTTAAATATACCAAATACTTTGAGCTTTTCTAAACAATACCAACCGAGAAAGCAAAAGCCACTACAACACAATTCTCATTCCCTTTGCCATTCATTGTCATTCGCCATCAAAATCGGCAGGGCGGAAATGCAAATTGAATATTATTATGCAAACACAACAGCCAATCAAAGTAAATTTTTGTTTATGTAACTAATTTTATTTAAATATAAGTCAATTGACACGAGGACCACACAGATTTAAGCAAATTTATATGAAGGAAGAATTTTTGGTTTTTGTGTGGCGACTGAAATTAAGTGACCTATTTTTAGGCTTCTTTTGTTTTAAAGTTGGCCAGCAGCCAAGTTAAACAATATGTCCTTGGCCCTTTGGTGAAAATTGTTAGGTCTCATTCATCAGCTGTTGGTTGTCGGATTTTTTTTTCAGCTCGCTGCCAGAGACAGCAACAAAGTGTCGTTTTTAGACATTTCATTTTGATTGATTGCATTTTTTCGTGTAACAAATTAACTTGGCAGGAAATTTCCAAATAAGCAACAAAAACAGACCTCATCGTCACCGTCTTCAATCTCAATGACTTTGTCCCTGCCATCTTTCCTTTTTACTCAAGCCTCATCGATTTTATTTTCCTCATTTCAGCAGCCGCCTTTATTCCAGTCTCCCATTGACATTAGTTAGAATGAGGTTGTGTTTGGTTTAAAGCATGGCCAATAGATTGTGATTTTTCTTGTTTTGGTTCGCTTGAATACAAATCTTAAATGGTTACAGAAATCGTTGCTTTGCTTTGTATCCTCAACTCTGTTGAGAAGGAAGGAAATGCCAAGAAATGCCACCAGCCACCAGAGAATGTTTCATATCATGACTAAAGGAATTCGCAGTCCCGATGGCATGAAATTATACTAAAATGAAAGTTGATCCCTTTTGAGTATTTTGGCATCTTTTCCCCAAAACTATCCCTGTTAACCTGCACACAGAGATAAAAAAAATCCGTTCAGAATGGATATTTTTTAATATCCTTTTTTGATATTCAGTATCCATTCCAAATATATTCCGAAATCATCTAATGGATATTTTGTAATTAAATCTGTTAATCTGCCAAACTTACAAATCGAATAGAGTTTTCATCATCATTTATATTTAATAAATTGTAGTGAAATGTTATCGAATAACGCGCTACTTATCGACTTGTGTCCATCACTAATATTTTCAACTAAAAACAAAAAAACTTACTGTACAAGCAAATAATCGTGGTTAAATCACCCGCATGGGAAGAACTTAATGGATGGCGATTCATAGGATCTAAGGCTTACTGCATATATTGCCCATGCAGTTGAAATTCAAATATTGACCAAATATGCCTTAATTTGGAAGACAAATTAAGATTGGATGATATCTAAGTGTATATTTGCTCTGTCGACACTTAACATTATGAAAATTTGTACTAGGGACAAGAGCCGAAAAGCAAATTAGGGAATTATTAACAGTCTTTTTTATTTTAAAGTCTAACGATTTAGAGAGAAAATATCAAGTCCTTTCGGTAAATTTTTTTGAAGCTATACGCACATTTGAGGAGTCGGATCAGGTATTGCAGTTCTGTTGAGACCTTATACTTTCAATTCTCAATTCTTTTTCTCAATTCTGTGCATTTAAAGTCGACTCGTTAAAGATGTATTTCTTTGAATTCCAAAATATAAGCTCTCTGGCATAAAGTTATTTTTTATTTATGCATATGTAGCAGGTGCGTTATGTAAATGGCATCACTTGCTGTTAATTTGTCGACTGTTCTACTCCGATTATGGACTACCTAAATAAACTGTGTGGCTTTCCAGATTATAAATCCTTCACGCCTAGAAGGCTTTACAGATCTCATTCAAATTTAACAAAATTTAAATGTGGCATGTTTGTTTTATGTTTGTTATAGTTTGACTCCATTAATGTCTTGATTTTTAATATTTTTGGATAGCAGAGAGCTCAGCAGACTTTTCAGACAGATAAAGCTTTGCTGCTGACCACACCTTTATACTATATATAGTATATATATAGTATATAGTATGCTTAACTATCTGCGTTATTAAATACAAGAAAAAAAAGTAGGCCAAATCTCGACTATAATACACTCTATACCAATGAAAGTGTGTGCTCAGTATGAATTTTAATGCTGCATTTGCAGTTGTAAGTAGCGCTGCTGCAGTAAACATTATTTTGCTCATTACTTGGCTGCACCTCATCCGTTTATTTCCAGTTCTTTGACAAGTCGACAAATAATTTTGAACACAAAATATGTCCAGTAGGTATGAACCCTCTTTCCATAAAACAATGGAAGATTTTAGGTTTCATTTCCAAATTGCGGTAGCCGGAGCGGACGTATCAAAATTAAAAATAAACTTGATCTGCCTGCAAGTAAAAGAAGCATATGTCAAATCTCTATCTCTTACCATCTCTAAGATGTGTGCGTTTATACAGACAGACAGATGAAAATTCGGCATTTTGTACTGAACAAGAATATATATATAATATGTAAAAGAAAAGAAGTGGCAAGATTATAAAAAGAGTGAAACTTAATATACTCTGTGTACCTTTAATACAGAGTATTAAAATAAAAAGACAAAAATGAAACAGAAAACTCGCACGTGCTGATAATAATTTATGCACACACGTGGCCGAACGCAGGTTTCCTCCTCTGTGGTTTCAGGTCGCAGGGTCGCACATTAAATAAATAATCGAAAAACTTTTCAACTTTCATGAATATTAATAACGGCGGATTTTAAATTACGAACGCTTCCCGTGCTGTGACACCCGGAGACGAGTACTCAGAGTCAGAGTTGAGAACGTTAATCATACGCCGCGTTGGTCTGTGCTCTAAATGTAAAATGTGAATTTAAATTGAATTCCTTAATGAATTCGGGGCAACGCCTCCACATTGCAGACCACAGAGACTCCGGCTGACCCCAGCACACCCAAGCAACTTTTGCACAAATTTAAGGTGTTGCACACTGAGCTGACGACCGCCAAGTTTTTTATCAGATTAAAGTAAATTAAATATGTATTTGTTGGATGATTATTTTTCTTCCAATTAATAAAGGGATAGAATTAAATAATTAATATTATAAGTACAACATGGTAAAACAATTTATAAAACTGTACTTAAAAAGTTTTAAGTCAAATGGTTTATTTAGTTGGCCAATTTCTGACTTTCTTAAATTCTTTCAATGATTGTTGCAATTTTTTAATAATATTTTTTAAGGTAATATTCTTTTTATACTCTGTACCGAAGGTACATAGAGTATTATAAGTTTGTGCTAAAGTATGTAACATCCAGAAGGAAGCATCTCCAGCATCAACAGCCGAGTCGATATAGCCATGCGCGTCTGTCCGTCCGTCCGTCCGTCTGTCTGTCCGTATGGACGCACAGATCTCAGAGATGGTAAGAGATAGAGGTTTGACATGTATGGGACATATGCTTCTTATGTCTGCAGGCAGATCAAGTTTATTTTCAATTTTGACCCCGCCCCCTCCCGCCCCCGCAATTTAGAAAAAACGTCATATCTCCCACAGTTTTGAAGATAGATGGCTTGTTCCTTCTGGACATATTTAGTTATTAGGATGACTTATCGATCGACTTATTTCTTGGTACAGAGTATGTTATAGTCGGACTTGACCGACTTTCTTTCCTGTTTTTATTAGCAAAAGTCTGAAAACTCCTTGTTCATTCTTGCCTGTAATTTACTGTAGTTGTTTTTGGCACGTCGCTCTGCAACTTTTTCATTGTGCAAGAATTATGCAAAAATTTAAAAGCATGAAGTTTGGCGTTGTGCAGTTTCAGCAGTAGCCACCCGTACCTTAATTAAAATGCATTAAGTTTTGTTTCGCAATAAAAAGTATGTGGCCCCCAAGTTTTAAAATAAAACATCGTATCGGCAACTTAGACTCGCGAACTCAATTTGAGTTCATTTTTTTCCTATAGAAATCTCGATTTGTGCTGCCATTGATTAATGACCTTTTCCACAAGATATTAAACGTAAGCAAATTAATGAACAAATAATCATAAATATATATGAATATATATGATAATGAACAAATTTCTGCAAAAGGCTTCTCTTTTTTTTGTACTGACCAAAAATAGCATGTAAAATGTGTTTTAGCTTACATCAACACAAAAAAACTGATTAAAAAAACCAACTGGTCGACAGTGGAGACAGTAGGGTGCTCCTACTGAGATACATTGATAAGCATGCTAATGTTTCATGAAGTTCGTGGATTCTAATCTTAAAAGCTGTAACCTAGTTCTGAAATGAACCGAATCAACCCGTTGCCAAACCGCTTATTTCAGGTGACAAACCGAACCACAAGTTATGCTGACGTTCTTTTGAAATGTCTTAGCTTTTGGTTAAATTAAGACCACTTATCGAGCATTTACTGAATTGATGTCGACTATAAGGATGACCATTATAAAATATGTGATCCCATACATCTCCAGTCAGTTTTTTCCGACCTTCTAATATACCTTTTATCACACTGCACTCCTACCTTGGAAATGCATAATGATTTGGTTAGTATCCAACTTCCTCTACGAAACAATAACTGATTCAGACAATTCAACTAAATAAGGCAGTGTTTACGCAGTAGAATCCTCATGGACTAAGTTTTCAATGATAACTAGGAATTTAATTGGAAAATCATTAAAGTTTATAATAAATTTCGAATGAGCCACTTCACAGCTACCATTTGGAATGAATAGTCTTTACAATCCTTTTTTGACATTAAAATAACAACTTTTCATATCCTTTGGATTGGTTTCAGCTCCGTTAAATGTAAATTTAAGATCTATTAAACATTAAATTATTATTTTAAAATTCAGAAATAAATATTTATAATATAGTATAATATATTAAATATAAAATTATATATTAAATATAAATATAAATAAATATCTAATGTATATTTTTATACCCTTGCAAAGGGTATTATAATTTTGCCCAGAAGTTTGCAACGCATAGAATATTAATTACCGACCCCATAAACTATATATATTCTTGATCAGGGTGACGAGCTGAGTCGATTGAGCTTTGTCCGTCCGTCCGTCTGTCTGTTTCTAAGAGAACTAGTCTCTCAGTTTTGAAGCTATTGAGCTGAAATTTTTCACATAGTCTTCTTTTTGCTGCACACTACTAATACATCGGAACCGACCGGATCGGATGACTATATCTCATAGCTCCCATAGGAACAATCGGTCGGAAAACTAGTTTTAGCATGAAAATCTTTTATCGTTTCAATGGAAACGTCTTCAAACTTTGTATTCGTAGGATTTCTATGGTTTTTTTTTTATAATTCTATCAAGTTTTATTAAAATCGGAAAACTATTTGGTAAAGCTGCCATCAAAAGATAGGTCTGAAAATCAGTCTTAGTTGGAAAAACTTTTTTGTTTTTAATGGTAGCATCCTGCAATTTTGCATTAGTTTGTTTCACATGCTTTCACTTAACATTACATTTTGGACAAATCGGATAACTATATCATACAGCTCCCATACAAAAGATCGGTCGGAAAAAGAGTATGTTTTGAAAATATTTTAGCAAGCACTTCTAAGGGTATAAAAACTTCGGCACAGACTAAGTTAGCTTAGCTTTCTCGTTTTTAATATAATTTTCTTTGTCTCTGTGCTCCAAAAAGGTGTAAAAATTACAAATTCCCTCTGCAAAGGTATAAAAAGTTTCTAAAAGTAAACCCCAATCAGTTGATATTCTGCGAGACCGACAAAGCAGCACAGCGAGATTAATTTTAAGGACTTCAACTGCCAAACATATCGAAAGCCAATCTTATGATATTTAATTTCACAATAAAAATGAAAATCAAGAGTAAATCGATCCAAATTATTATATTTAACCAACATAATGGTTGTCCCTAACAGCTATTCCATAACTGATAAAGGCCATAATTGTCATAATTGCCATAATTGCCAATGGTCCAGATTGGCCGTCCAGTTATTCTGGCCAAAAATAAATGCTCACTAAAGACCACTTTCAACAAGTAAACATAATAATGGCAGAATTCATTCGTCTTTCTGTTTGATTACAGTGCCCACCGCTGCTTTAGGATGCAGTCCTCTTGGAAATCTCTTTATGTATGTGAAACTTGGTAAGTATGTTTGAATGTTTGTTATCCACTCTCGCGGAAATGACTTCTTCGCATAAAATTTGATACACAAATAGCTGATATCCTCGAAGTTAGGCTAAGGTGTGCGGAATGAAATACGAACAAATGCTATAAGATTAGTAGAAAATGTATTTAAAGTACTAGAAAGTAGATTTTAAGCTATTTTTACAAATAAATCTCAAAACCATGGCAAACAGCTTTCCTTATGTTTTGGAGAACCTAACGGGTAGCATCCTTAAATCCGCTTGTATTGATTTTCGCCAGCCTTCTTTGAATATTTGAGATCAGGCAATTGATGTTTATGGGCCTATATACTTTGCTGAAGACATTTCTTCTTAAATCTGCCGATTGACCTTAAATGAGGAACACTGGGAGGGATTTGGGACTTGGGTACATATTGTAAATATATTTAAAACATGAAGTGCCTCTAGTGTTGTTGTGACATAGTGAGCAAGTGCTACATCGAAGATATTTAAATGTACACACAGACTCACTTGGGGCCGATTCATAATCTTCTACATAGAGCTCTGTCACATAAATCTACATATAACAGAGCAAAATTCAAGTTTATCTGATACATAGTAACTATTTAGAAGATGAGAAATCGGGTCTTAATGTTACATAGATATGGTACAAGTAAAAATCTGATCCAACAATAACAGCAACAGCCACATCGAAAAGGATTGAAATAATAAAATACCAAGACCCGTGAAATAATGTTGAAAAAGCTTATAAACCCCAGCTGAGTTTACTTTGCGGAACCAAAAAGTGAGAGTAAGTAGTTTGTTAAAATAGAGCGACGTAAACTAGCTCTGACCTGCCCTAATCGACCGCTTGCCCACGACTGAGAGCAAAAAGAAAGATGATTGCCTCGAGCTTTTATCATTTTCAATTTCAATTTACTAGAGCTGCAATGAATCCAAGCCTCAACCCCACCAGCCGCAATATTAAACAGCTTCCTTTCCACCATTTACAGCCGCCAAAAAAAGATAATTTTCACACAAAAATAAAATAACTTTTTTAAATGGCCTTAAAAATCCCTTAAAAGTGCAAATCCAAAGAACCTAAGCTACGCTCTATACAAATCGTGCATATAATTTGCACATTATTCATTTTGCTTCCTTAAAATCTGCTTAAAAAAAAACTAATAAGAATGCAGCGAGGCCATAAATTTGTGTGTGTTGCGAAAAATTAAAGTGCTTGCCCAGGCAGGCAAGCCCAAGCAGCCAAACCGACGTCCAACAAGTGACAAAAGAGGTAAAAATTTGCGAAAATAAAATAATAGAAGAGACGATGGGACTGGCGACAGGGCATCTACTATACCGGGAAGTGCTGAATCACCGGAAAACCATTAAAGGAAGTCAAAACTATTGATTATGTTGGTGCCTGGAAGCGGGAGGGGGGCGAGGTGGACAGAAACTAAAAATGGCTTTGAGTGTGCAAGCAGCGGAAAAATTATGA
This sequence comes from Lordiphosa andalusiaca, assembly GCA_035044965.1. Classification (NCBI taxonomy): domain Eukaryota; kingdom Metazoa; phylum Arthropoda; class Insecta; order Diptera; family Drosophilidae; genus Lordiphosa; species Lordiphosa andalusiaca. The sequence goes on from JAWNNM010002834.1 coordinate 68,462, forward strand.
TAGTGCTCCGGTCCCGGTCTCTGGACCTAGACCGAAAAGCCTTTTTGCCCATTGCATCCTCGTCCTAGGCGAACACACACATATACATTTGCATCAGGGAGAAGGCATAGTAAAACGTTTCAAATTGAATTTGGTGGCATTTATTTGCAACTTTAATTGCAAGCGACAGAGAAGCAAATAATAGAGAGCAAAAACATTTTCCTGGGGAAAGGAGGGTTGGTTGTGCGAATTTTACAAATTTAATTGAAATGGAGTAAAAAAAGCGAAAAGATTCTGTTTTGTGTTCACCGAGCCACAGCCTAAACTGTTAGACTTAGGGTTTTGATTTAATTTTGACAGAAGTTTCCTATTGTGATGTGAGATTGTGCTAAGACGACATTTTGCCACTGCAACTGTGATTTCTTGATATGGCTGCAAAATTCAATCTATATTAAGTTATATAGACATTCATTGCAGTTCTGGTAAATAGAAATTGAAAATGATAAAAGCTCGAGGCAAACAGCTTTCTTTTTGCTCTCAGTCGTGGGCCAGCGGTCGATTAGGGCAGGTCAGAGCTAGTTTACGTCGCTCTCAAACTACTCACTCTCTCTTTTTGATTCCGCCCTTTTGGACAAACCCTAGTATCAGTCAGGACTCTTTCAATAAGGATTCTCGAAAATTGTCTATAGTCTCTTTCTAAGTTTAATACTTAATATGTAAATATATGCTCAATGGACGACAAAAAACCAAAGCTAAATAAATTGGCAAAACTAACACAACAGAAAGGCAACGTCGACAGACTGAGACCAACTGTTCATTCACCCCCCGCTCTCCATTGTTCGAAATCAATTTACTGTTGAATTGGTGCCAAGAATCTCATTTTCACATAGCGGCGACTTGTCTAGTATGTTTGTATGTATGTATATGAAATGGAAATACCGGAAACGCAGAAAGTCGGAGAAAGGATTTGGCCCACGAAATGAAAAAAAACTTTGACAAAATGTGCTAATAATTTTCACATAAAAACTGGAACCAAACAAAGAAACAAAAAAAAACATCGTATTCTGAATGGATTAAAGTTAGCTCCATTCTACTGGCTGCTCATATAAGTCTATTTCCACACATAACTCAAGCGGCTAAGCCGCAAAGGCCGTAAATTAAGTTAGTGGAAGCGTTTTCCGCTAGCTCAACTCAATTGTCCTTGGGGGCAGAGAAGGTCAAAAAGGAATTTCTAAATCCAATTTTAAAGCTGTCATCAGTATATTTGTGGTTTTTTTTTGGCGGTAAACTGCTTGGCCAAGAACGATAAATGAGTTGCAAACTACACGAAAACAAATGTATTATGAACTTAAGAAGAACTAGAAGATATTTTATTGAATTATAGTAAATTTATGTTTCAACAAAAACGGTAAAAATAGACACTCAGGCTTATGTTAAAGCGATTCCAGCTTAAACACGATTGATGAACACCTGATGCGCAGTGTTATTAATGAGAAAAAGTTGATTAAGTTTGTGCTATAGTATGATACACCCAGCCAGATTAAGTTTATTTCCTTTTTTCTCCTCGACTTCTTCCGCCCCCGAAATTCAAGGAAAATGTTACATTTCCCACAATTTTATAGATGGAAGGTTCGTTCCATTCGTTGAAGGATTGTTGAAGATCGGAAAAGCGATAGTCGAGTTACAGGGAAAACAGACATTTATAATGGGCAGCACTGGCTTTAACTTCGATGGGCAGCACTTACAAACTTTGGGACGTACAAAGCATGTTTTAGTCGGGTTTGACCAACTTTTTTACATGTTTTTCAAGGAAATAGTTGGA